>OZJO01003415.1:0-12251 GCA_900406225.1 Acrobeloides nanus | reverse complement strand
ACGAACAGATTTAAAATCGAGTCATATACTACAAACTACAAATCCGCAACTGGGCATTTGCGAAAAAACAGACTTTACATATTTCATATCAGTCAACTTTTTTTCAAACAAAAATTTTTTGAACGTTCGGCATAGCTAAAAATTAGAGATCGGCAAAAATACTCGGTCAAATATTTGATCAAATTTTATCAAGTTTTGATTTTAAAAAATATCATGGATGCTACAAAAAATTTTAAAAGTAAATTTATTTTTTCGCTTCACGGTTTCATAAGTCTTAGGGCCGCCACTAATTCGTGCGGAAATTTTTGAATTCACTAATTTATCACTAATTCCGTTCGGACACATCACTAATAGGCGTTCTGACGCGTTCGGACGAGCGCCTGAACGCATCTGAACGTTTCTGAACACGTCCGAACGTTTCAGAACACGTCCGAACGCCTATTAGTGATATTTCCGAACGCAATTAGCGAAGTTATTAGTGAACTAAAGTTCTTTCGGGAGCCGTCCGAACGTATTAGTGGCGGCCCTTAGGGAGAACTACTTTTCGATAATGTGATTCATCATTTAAACCTTCCGACAAGTTATTCACATTGATAAGATAGCGAGTAGTAGTGTGATTGATAGCATTAAAAGAAGTCAGTGTGCAGCAGATCCAGTTGATCACTTTCTTTCAAACTGGCCTCCACTCACAATATTGACAAAAGTATCCATAGACCCTTTGGGCTCGAGATTCTGTTTCGACTTTTCTAGGTTTTCGTCTTTCTTATAATGTTCAGGTTCCTGGTGATTCGATTTCAGAAACGATATAATCGAATCAGTGCTACTGTTCTTTGTCGACATAGTGTATTTCTTTTCATCTTTTTCTTTGCACAAACTGCATTTACTTCTTCCTTTCCGTCAACTCTGGTGTAAGGTCCGATTTTTCTTATATTGGTTGTTTCTTTTGGTATTTTGAAATAAAAAAACTAAAAAAGGAGCACATAAACCATTTTAATAAAAAATTTAACAAAATATTTTTCCCATTTTTCAACAAAAATGTCCAAAATCTGGTATAGGCTCTAATGGAACGAAGAGGATGGGACGATACGAATGAAACGATCGAATAAAACAATACGAAAAAAATGATCAAATAAAACGATACGAATGAAACGATCAAATAAAACAATACGAATAAAACGATACGAATGAAACGACATAATGGAACGAAACCAAATTCAGGGTTTTCGTGTCGATTTTCAGGCAAATTCAAACCCGATTTTCAGACGCCGTCTGGAAATGAAATCGTTTCATTCGTATCATTTCATTTGAGTCTATGCCCAAAATCCGCTACTTTTCACCAAAAATTTTCATTTTCTGAGCAAAAGTTTTGATCAAATATTTGAAACACTATTTGACAAATATTTGAATTTGACCTATCTCTATTAAAAATAACAGAATATACCGAAAATTTGAGGAATGGTTAATGCCTATTTAAAAACCTTCAGACAATCTGTCACAATTTCGCAAAATGGATTTTATTGAGTTTAAAAATAAGATTTAAATTTTCGATTAACAATCATATCCATGTGACTCTTTGAACGCTTTATCAATAACAAGTTTAACCTTAAGTTGAACGGATTCTTTATACCACTTATAAAATGAGATAATTCTTTGTTGCAACTTTTCCAATTTTGAAAAGTTTTGCCGCATTTTATCTACAAAATCAATGGCGTCACTCCAATTTTCAAACTGGGGTATCGGATTATTTGCCCCCATTGGTGTCATAGGACTTCTACTGGCATTCAAGCGTTGAAAAATCGGTATTGAGCCAGCTTCCATTGCTTCGTAGAGTCGTAAAGATTCTGGATTAACTCCCCATGGACATAAAGTAAAAATGCTTTCACGTAGAATATTTCGATAGTCAATAGCATGTATACCATCCTTTGATGCCCATTCATGTTCATAAGAAAGGAAACCTAAAATTTTTGAAGCTTATTAGGAGGGCAGTGATGATGAAAGTTGTAAGGAGGGCAGTGATGTGCACATAGGCGTAGCCAAGAGGGCTATAGCCCTCCTTCCTCCTGTCGCTAAAAATTTATTAAAAAACGGTACCTTATGATTTTTTCAACATTTTTGGTCATTTTTCTCGCCCTCTTGTCAAAAAATCCTGGCTACGCCTATGGATGTGCAAGTACCGTTAGAATCAATCGGTATCAGTTTTGGTATCAGGGGGAGGGGCAAAAGTTCGGGGACACCAAAAATTTTTTAAAATTTTGTAGGGGGTCAAGGTATTTTTAAAAATTTCCTTGACCCCCTACAAAAATTTTTTCCATTTTTTAACAAATTTTGGGTGTCCCCGAACTTTTGTTAGTCTGCCCCGAACTTTTGCCCTTCCCTGATATCTTTGAGAAAGCGCATTGATAGTAGTACCCAGTGGCGTAACCAGTATTTTACGACAGGGGCTAAAACAACTTAAGAGACACTTTCTTAAAAAATCGAAGATCGACCCAATAGGGAGGCGACAAAGTTGGAAAGTTCGAGCCGGACCCCGGTTTTTATATTTTGGACAGTACTAGACTAGAGAATAAAAAAGTTTTTTGGGGTCGGGTTCGATTCGACGTGGTTTGGGAGATATGCTAATTTTTGTACTTTTTAGGCATACCCTAAATTCTTAAAGGAAAAAATTCTAACAGGAATTGGCTTTGAATATGATTTTGGTAGCATCTGAATAGGCAGCTCAGGAGCTCTCGATGGATGAGTGGTGAGGGTAGATCGGTCCCCCCTCCCATTGAACATGTGTAGGAGGTGAGCTCGAAATAATCTTTTTTTAAAGCATACTTGTTAAATTCCGCTCTTTTATTTTATCAACCATTTCTTTCCTATTTGCCTTCAATGATCCAATAAAATTTGTAACATATTTGCGCTGTGAAGGTGGCAACAGAGTATTTGCTGGTAAACTGCCATAACCAGATTTAGTACCCAATGGAAGAAAGTGAGAATTGGGGAACTTTTGTTCATAATCCCTGTCATAAAAACTTCGAAAGACATATATCGGAATAGGATAAAATGAAATATTATGATGATATGTTTCATCGCCCATATGAAAAGCTCCTTGATTAACAAACCCTCTTTCTTTTAAGCTTCGGAAATATTCTTCAAAATCATTATTTGCTCTAAAAAAATGAACTGTGTCGAAAACATGAAGTGTGTCGTTTTGAGGATTGTTTCGGGATTCATCTCCTGAAATTATCTTCAAAGGACGGTCTATTTTTCCGAGTAAAACATTGGTAATCCATTCAAATTCCATGAGTGTTCCACCGGCGTCGAATGGTCGAACGTTAAAGAAAAAGGCGACATATAAAGTTTTTTTATTAGTTGTACTAGGAATGATATTTAGAAAAATATTATTATAATCTATACGATTTTTTAGGAGAAAAAATATATAAATAGAAGAAACTAATAATATGATGACAAGATTGCTGTTCATTTTTTAAAATTTATTATGAATGATAGGATTCGAAAACGGATTTTCCTATAATGAACAATAATCGATACTATTTTCACTTAAGCGTGGGTATTAGAGGACAAACTGGAAAATTGATGTAAATTACTATTTTCAATTATGCGGATTACGTGCGTACGGATCGAGTTTGTTGTTCTCCATTTCAAACTTTTGCTATTCGGGTTTTCACGTGATTCGTTGTTGCTTTCGTTTCCGGACCCACAAAATTTTCTGTCTACCCAAAAAATTGTTTGAAAAATTTTCGCCAAAAAAATGACCAAATGACGATTTTTGGATTCCACGCAATTAGTTGTTGCTCCAATTTGCACATTTTTCACAGAAATTTGCAGTTTTTTACCGAAATTGTATTTAGATGGGTCTTTCTCAACACTATTTATGTGGAACATTAAAAAAGCGGAACTTATGCACTTCGGCTTCCCCCCCCCCAAAATGTTTACTTATGCAAATTTGGGGGGGGGCCGAACTGCAATGATCGGTGCAGTTCGCCCCCCCCCCCAAAGTCGTGCAGTACACTTGACATTATTTGTTTAAGAATGATCTTTCTAGGGGTAATTTTGGCTGAACAATCCAAAAAAATTTCCTTGACCGTGTTTTGAACATTTTTTAACCTCAAAGCCCAAAAAAACATGGGTTGAGTGATGTCGACATCACTTTCCAAGTATAACTATAATGCAAAATATAGTCCTAGTATCCCTCTATCTGCTCTAGTTTTGGATAAAATTGGATCTTCAAAATGACGGAGATATGTCAATTTTAGTGAAAAAACCTTAACAACCGAAATAAATCAATATAATTAGTTTTATTCATATTAAAAATTTACTCAATGGAAAATCCATGTCAAATATTATAAAAAACAGGCAAATTCACAAGTTTTATAGCATAAACAAAATTAAATGTCAATAAGATACATAAAACTATTCTTCAACTTAGATATCAAACTTGACAATTGCCTTACGAAGATTGCCAATCTTTTCCGCCATAAGCTTCGGCTTAAAACGATCCACTAGCGACGAGAGAAAGCGAGGCGCCGATAAATTCAAGTCCGCGTGTAAGAGCATCGAAAAGTCCGTAGATGACGAGTCCGCATGGTTTTGCTTCATATAATATCCGCCGAGATGTTGATGAGTTCGAACGTATCCTTTCACTGGAGGATATTGTGGATGTGTGGTGCTAGTAAAGCCGAAGATCAACTTGTCATCTTTGCGCAGTACCTAAAAATGTTGGGTTAAAAATAGCGATGAGCCTTTTATAGCTCACAAGGGACAGTCACCAAGTGTGACACTTATTTCATCGAAATTTCTATATTTTCCACCGTTTTTGGATATGGTGAACATTTTCTGATAATTTTTAGAAAAAGTTGAAAACTTGTTGAAAAAAAATTTGATTTTTGGGGTCCAAAAAATCAATTTTTTCAAAAAATTTTCAACTCTGGTTTGGGAGACGTTTTCAAAGTTTTTCGATCTCGCATAAAATATTCCTAATGAGTCATTTTGGAGAAAAAAATTTTCGCCAAAAAATGACCAAATGGTGGTATTTTTTGGAACACCATGTACCTTAACAACGTCGATTGATTCACGAGCAGATAACGTCAAGCGCTTCTTAACCAAGTGACGAATTATGCAGACCTAAATTTTCCAAGTTACCCCCAATTTAAAATCAAAAATACATACCTCATCTGGCAACTTGCGAACAATTTCGGCATTTTCCAATAAGTCATCCCATTGAAGTCGATATGGATATTGAAGCGAAAGCAACTTTTCAAGCTTATCAATCGTTGCCTAACAAATTTTATGATGCAATTTGACTGAAACTTACTGGAAGTGTCGTGGTGAGCATCAGCATATCCTCGCTTGCTTCAACCGTGCTACTTTTTCGAGAAAAGATCTAAAAATGCGAAAAAATATTTCAATTTTTCCAAAAATTCGGACCAACGGAGAAAGATTTTCCTATTAAAATTTGAGGGATAAAATTTTTCCCAAGTTACAATGCAAAAGCATGGCGGCGCGATTCCTATGTACAGAGTAAGCCAAAAAATGTACTTTACTTTTGCGTTTTTTGGTGAAAAATTTTCAAAAATCACCTATAAGTATTTTCATACGATTTTTGAAAGAAAAAAATTTTTTGCCAAAAAACGCAAAAGTAAAGTTGTTTTTGGCTCACCCTCTAATGAAGAACGAAAAAGTGCTTTCGATCGAAGATGCGTCTGAATGCGGTTTTCCGATCCGTTAAATCGATTCCCGTCGTTATTTTCTGGTAAAAATTTCAGGAAGCGCGACTTTTGGCTAGGCCTTCTTATAAGATATATGCCATAAAAAGTATGGTTGCCAAATTTTAAAGTTTAGGTTGCAACTACAACGTCAGATAGGCCTTTGCAACGTCTGCCTTTTGTACCGTCACCAAAATTTTTTGCAACGTTTGTAAAAAAAGCATCTGGCGAACATATAAGGTACCCCTAGGCAGTAGCGTATCCAGAAAAAGTTTCACGGCTCCAAAAAACACATACTAACAAGTAACGCTATCAACTTGCTACCCTCAAAATTTTTCCAAGCCTAGCTAAAAATTCTTTATTCCTTATACCCGAGTTTATTAATAAATTTTTTTTGAATTACGTCCCTATGCGCCTTCCCTGAGGATATAAAGCCCTCAAAACATCGAAAAATAACATTTTTTAGAGCTTCTGAAAGAAAGGGGAGAATAAAAAAACCTTTATTGGACATATTTTTTCGCAAAAACTTCATATTTCACCGTTTTTTTACTATGCCCAACAATTTCCAATTGTTTTAGGAATGATTTAAAAAATTTCGAAAAATTGACTTTTTAGACCCCTTGTCACTTTTTCATCCTCGACTCATCGTAAAAGTCGAAATAGCTTACTTTATACGTAGGATCACCCATGTTAATATCGTTCCATGAACTCATGTCTTCGCAATTACGTTCTAAATCCTTGGCAGCTTTTTCAGCAAGAGCAATATAATCTTCGTCAGAAGGCATCGGTTTGTCGATTACATTAACAAAGTCATTAGGTGCCATTGTTGTGAGAATAAATACAAAAACTAAAAATAAACAGCTGGTAGTTTAAAAAATTGTCAAAAGTTTAAAATGCTTTATTAAAGGCAATTTAGATTATCCTTAGCGCAGATTTCATATAAAACTGCGTTCATCTGAAAGATTACGACAATAGAAAGTTGAGAAAATTTCAATTTAGAAATATTTTAGCGAAAGAACCGAGCGCTAAACACATGCCAAGTCAGGAAGAATGAAAATAAGGACATTTTTTACAAAAATAGATAAAAAATAAGATTGGTTGTTTCTTTTGGCATTTTGAAATAATAAACTAAAAATGGAGCACATACACAATTTTAATAAAAAATTTAACAAAATATTTTTCCCATTTTCAACAAAAATGTCCAAAATCTGGCATAGGCTCTAATGGAACGAAGAGGATGGGACGATACATGGGCAAGGGGGTATTATACCCCCTAATTCGTCGTATCGGGGAAAAATTAATGGACCAATTCGTATTTGGGAAGCCGCCCAGACTGAATTCGTTGCGAAAATTCGTATACGAGTTCATAAATCGAAAAAGAATTCGTATTTCGACTACGAATTCGTTTTTTTCTAAAATCACAAGATTAAATAATTTTCCGCCATTCGAAGTTTTTATTTTTTGGTCGACAGTAACCTTTGGGACCAATTCGTATTTTGGGGCCCATTACCCACTGCTTGCCCATGTATGGATGGGACGATATGAATGAAACAATATGAACGATACAATACGAATAAAACGATGCGAATGAAACGAAACCAAATTCAGGGTTTTCGTGTCAATATTTAGGCAAATTCAAACCCGTTTCTGGATGATTTTCAGACGGCAATTTGTAAAAGTACGACTGCGCCGAACACGCCAAAGGGTCCAAATTAGGCTTAGGCCTAAGCCTAATTTGGACCCTTTGGCATGTTCGGTGCCCCGTTCGGCGCAGTCGTACTTATACAAATTGCCTTTCAGACGCCATCTGAAAATGAAATCGTCTCATTCGTATCGTTTCAAACTTTTCGTTTCATTTTGAGGAAATTTGAGGAATGGTTCCCATGTTAAGGCCTATTTAAAAACCTTCAGACAATCTGTCATAATTTCACAAAATGGATTTTATTGAGTTTAAAAATAAGATTTAAATTTTCGATTAACAATCATATCCATGTGACTCTTTGAACGCTTTATCAATAACATGTTTAACCTTAAGTTGAACGGATTCTTTATACCACTTATAAAATGAGATAATTCTTTGTTGCAACTTTTCCAATTCTGAAAAGTTTTGCCGCATTTTATCTACAAAATCAATGGCGTCGCTCCAATTATCAAATTGGGGTATCGGATTATTTGCCCCCATTGGTGTCATAGGACTTCTACTGGAATTCAAGCGTTGAAAAATCGGTATTGAGCCAGCTTCCATTGCTTCGTAGAGTCGTAAAGATTCTGGATTAATTCCCCATGGACATAAAGTAAAAATGCTTTCGCGTAGAATATTTCGATAGTCAATAACATGTATACCATCCTTTGATGCCCATTCATGTTCATAAGAAAGGAAACCTAGAATTTTTGAAGTTTATAAGGAAGGCAGTGATGATGAAAGTTGTAAGGAGGGCAGTGATATGCAAGTACTGTTAGAATCAATCAGTACCAGTTTTGGTACTTTTGAGAAAGGGCATTGATACTAGTACCCAGTAGTGTAGCCAAAATTTTTACGAAAGGGGCTAAAACATCTTTTTTTTTTGAAAAGTCGAAGATCGATCCAATAGGGAGGCGACTAAGTTGGAAAGTTCGAGCCGGACCCCGGTTTTTATATTTTTGGAGAGTAATAGACTAGAAAATAAAAAAAAGTCTTTTGAAGTCGGGTTCGACTCGAAGTGGTTTGGGAGATATGCTAATTTTTGTACTTTTTAGGCATTCCGTAAGGTCTTAGAGGAAAAAATTCTAACAGGAATTGGCTTTGAATATGATTTTGGTGGCATCTGAATAGGCAGCTCGGGAGCAGGGCTGCGTGGGAACAGGTCCAATGACCGGAACGGGAACAGTAGGGTACGGAATCGGAAACGGAACAGAGAACAGCAAAAATAACCGGAACTTAAGGGAACCGGAACAAAATTTTTTAAACCGAATTTTTAAATTTTTTTTCAAAACATTTTCATTTTTTTAAACAAATCATAGAATTTTTAAAAGGGAAATTTTTTCAAAAACAAATTTATTGGATATTTTTGTGAGAATTTGATTCATATGAAGATAAAATTTTCGAAAATTTCTTTAGAAAGCATTTAAAAAATGATGAAAAATTGCACATTATTTTTTGTAGTTCCGGTCCAATTTTAACGGAACCGGAACGGAACAGGGAACAGCCAAAATGACCGGAACTTAACGGAACGGGAACCGGAATGGGAACACAGCCCTGCTCGGGAGCTCTCTTTCTGTATATAAACATTGACCGGAACCTACTTACTAGCCTTTGTGGAACATGCCCTTTAGTCAGCTCAAAATTCGCATAATTTGAGCTTCAAAAAGTAGTATAAAAAGCGCTCAATAGACACAGTTTTCACCGGCATAGGCTCTAATGAAATGAAAATTTTATACCAACACATAAAACTTTTTTGAATTTGCCTGAATATTGACACGAAAATCCTGAAGTTGGTTTCGTTTCATTATGTTGTTTCATTCGTATCGTTTCATTAGAATCTATGCTGGTGAAAACTGTCTCTATTGAGGGCTTTTTATACTACTTTTTGAAGCTCGAATTATGCGAATTTTGAGCCAACTAAAGGGCATGTTCCATAGAGAAGGTACTCTAAACAAGTACCGAGGATAGAACGATACGAATGAAACGACATAATGGAACGAAACCAAATTCAGGGTTTTTGTGTCAATATTCAGGCAAATTCAAACCCGTTTCTGATGATTTCCGGACTGGAAATGAAATCGTTCATTCGTATCGTTTTATTCGATCGTTTCATTTGTATCGTTTTATCCTATCTTTTCATTCGTATCGTTTCAAACCTTTCGTTTCATTTGAGTCTATGCCAAATTCTCGATGGATGAGTGGAGGATCGGTCCCCCCCCCTCCTTCCATTGAATATGTGTGGAATGTGATCTCGAAATAATCTTTTTTTAAAGCATACTTGTTAAATTCCGTTCTTTTATTTTATCGACCATTTCTTTCCTATTTGCCTTCAATGATCCAATAAAATTTGTAACGTATTTGCGCTGTGAAGGTGGCAACAGAGTATTTGCTGGTAAACTGCCATAACCAGATTTAGTACCCAATGGAAGAAAGTGAGAGTTGGGAAACTTTTGTTCATAATCCTTGTTATAAAAACTTCGAAAGACATATATTGGAATATTATAAAATGAAACATTATGATGATATATTTCATCGCCCATATGAAAAGCTCCTTGATTAATAAACCATCTTTCTTTTAAGTTTCGGAAATGCCCAGTAAAATCTGGATTTGATTTAAAAACATCGTCTCGAACTGTGTCGAAAACATGAAGTGTGTCGTTTTGAGTATTTTTTCGGGATTCATCTCCTGAAATTATCTTCAAAGGACGATCTATTTTTCCGAGTAAAACATTGGTAATCCATTCAAATTCCATGAGTGTTCCACCGGCGTCGAATGGTCGAACGTTAAAATAAAAGGCGATATATAAAGTTTTTCTCTTTGTTATAGTAGGAATGGTACTTAGAAAATTATTATTATAAGCTATACGATTTTTTAGGAGAAAAAGTAGATAAATAGAAGAAACTAATAATATGATGACAACATTTCTGTTCATTTTTTAAAGTTATTATGAATGATAGGATTCGAAAACGGATTTTCCTACAATGAACAATAATCGATACTATTTTCATTTAAAATATGGGTGTTGTTTAACACTTAGAGAACAGACTGGAAAATTTATGTAAATGACTACTTTTAGTTATGCTGACTCCGTGCGTACTATAGCGTTTTTTGTTCTCCATTTAAAACTTTTGTCATTCGGATTTTCACGTGGTTCGTCGTTGCGCCAGTTTCTAATCCACGAAATTTTCTGTTTACCCAAAAAAATTTTTGAAAAATTTTCGCCAAAAAATGACCAAATGGCGATTTTTGGATTCCATTTAGATTAGTCGTTGCCCCAATTTTCACATTTTTCACAGAAATTTGCACAGTTTTTTACCGAAATTTACCAAAATTTGTATTGTTTTCAGGGCCCGCCTACAGTTCACTCGCAGAGCTTGAGAGTGACACGCGAGTAGACCCTTTCAGGGCTAAAATTTACTCGCATGATGGTTTTTCGAAGGTTCCATATAGTGGAACCTTCGAAAAACCATCATGCGAGTAAATTTTAGCCCTGAAAGGGTCTACTCGCGTGTCACNTTTTCACAGAAATTTGCACAGTTTTTTACCGAAATTTACCAAAATTTGTATTGTTTTCAGGGCCCGCCTACAGTTCACTCGCAAGTGCTACGAGTGAACTGTAAGGGGACCCTCACCGAAATTGTATTTTGGGTCTTTCTCAACATTATTTATGTGGAACATTAAAAAAGTTCGCATCTTCCCGATGTGTTCGTTCTTGGCTCTTTCGCGAGATCAACTTGTTGCGTAACGAATATTGGGAGCTAGTATACTTAGAAGCAAAAATGAAAAAAATTTTTTTTGAACTTTTTTAACAAGTAACCCTTTAGGGGTAATTTTATGCGAAAAATCGATTGTGCGCATTCCCGAACCTTGAAAACGCTTTCTTGACCCTGATGCAGGGAAATTTTCGCTTCAATATACCGATTCTTTCCCTGAATCAGGGTCAAGGAAGCGTTTTCAAGCTTCGGGAATGCGCGCAATCGATTTTTCGCATAAAATTACCCCTAAAGGGTCACTTGTTAAAAAAAATTCAAAAAATTTTTTTTTCATTTTTGCTCCTGTCGGTTGACAGGGACAAAGTATACTAGCTCCGAATATTGTGATTCTGTTGATGGTGAAATTGATTACATCTCTGATCCATAAAATTTTCTGAGTGCCTAACAATCATGAACATAATTCTCAGGCAGATTTCCAATTCCTCTATGCCAGCCCACCCATCGGTAATTATTGTAGTTCCAGCAAGTACGTATTTTTGAATTATCGGTTAAAAGGGTCTCTCGGCACTTCTATCTGCTACAATAACCATGAAGCACTTATTTGTTCCACGTTGAACACCACCAAAAATCCACTTCGCATCAACCATACGACCTGAAAAATAAATCCATTTTTCGAATTTTTGACCCCAAAAATGATTTTTTCAGAAAAAGTGATATTCTACCAAGTTGTTCCCCATAAAATTTCATGTCGAATATGGTCATTTTGGAAGAAAAAATTTTTTGAAAAATTTTCGCCAAAAAATGACCAAATGGCGGTTTTTTGGAACACTCTGGGGTGAGGTCTGCTTTTACAATATTCATGATTAGCTAAAAGAACCGGGAGACCGAGCGCCTTCGGCGCTCAAGGGATCGTCCCAAAATTTTTTTGCGTTTTTCGGTTCAATTTTTTTCGGATTTTTTCAATTTTTTACTATTTTTTTCGATTTTTTCTATTTTTTTGAATTTTTTTCTTCTTCAAATTTTCGTATTTTTTTCAATTTCTATCCAATTTTTCATTTTTTTAAATAAATATATTTTTTTCAAAACCACCTGCGCCATGAAAGCAACGAACTTTCTTTTCTGACCAAATACCTAAGTTAAAAAGCAAA
>OZJO01003414.1:0-15003 GCA_900406225.1 Acrobeloides nanus | reverse complement strand
GGATTAATTCTAAGCGATGAAGAAATGGCTGCAATTCGGAGTCGCTCAAGTTCATCCAATTTGGTGAGCTTGGGCTCAGAGACAAGTGGCAGCAGGGATACATTGGATAGTCAAGGGTAATTTTTTATTTTTGTTAAAATACCGAAATTAAAGGAGCTACTACACAATCGGGGGAGAGCCACTCACGTGAAAAAAATTTCGAAAATTTTTTCTGAAAATGACACCACTAGGGGTAAAAACATGCGGGAAATCCGAATTTGAAATTTACGTAGCGAAAAAATGGTCTCTGATTCAGGGAATACTTGTGTATTGAAGCGAAAAATCGCATTTTGGCTAAAAATCGAAGTTTGGCAAAAAAATCTAAGTTTGGTATTTTTGGACAAAAATCGAATTTTGGCTAAAAATCGAAAAAATGCTTCCCTGATTCAGGGAAGGTCTGTGTATTGAAGCGAAAAGTCACCAAAATGCGATTTTTGCTAAAAAATAAGCTATTTGCTTCAATACAAAATTTGATCAAAAATTCGATTTTTCACAAAAAATTCGAATTTTCGAACAAAATTCGATTTTTGTTAAAAAATTCTATTTTTCGAGCAAAATTCGAATTTTGATCAAAAATTAAATTTTGGTCAAAAAATCGAATTTTTTGTGAAAAATCAAATTATGATCAAAAATCGAATTTTGGTAGAAAAATTGAATTTTTTTTGTGAAAATCGAATTTTTGCTTAAAAATTCGAATTTTCGACCAAATTCGATTTTAGATCGAATTCTTCCCTGAATCAGGGAAGCGTTTTTTCGCTTCGAAAATGTCAAATTCGGATTCTCCGGATGTTTTTACCCCTAGAGGTTTCATTTCCAGAAAAAAAATTTTCGAAAAAATTTTCTCGTGGCCCCCCTATTGTGTTGTAGCTTCTGATTTTTTAATAAATTTTTTTGTATTTTTAGAATTTCGTTCACACAAAGCTCTGGTGAAGAATCCTCGTCAGAACGACCACATTTTCGCACATCCGATTCGGAATCCGATTCTGCTTATGGTGGATATCCATCTGCGCCTAGTTATAAATATCCTTCACCTCCACCCGCTCCGCCACTTCCACCTCCAGTCTATCACCAACCAACAACTTGGCCCGTCCGGAATTCATACACTTTGCCAACAAATTCTTTCGTTGAACCCGAAAGCAAGCCCAAAGCCGACTATTATTTCGATGAAAACAGTCTGAAAGTAACACGTGAAGATCTCGAAATGGAAATCCCTGCAGGATCGGCTCAAGCCAAAATTGCAGCATTTACTCAATTTCAAGAACAAGTTCACGATAATAACTATCCATCGAGATTTTCACGTCTAACGCCAGGGAAACTTCAAATACGGGAGAACTTCCAACAGCAGCAACAACCACAAAACTTCCTACAGCAGCAACAACCACAAAACTTCCTACAGCAGCAACAACCACAAAACGAGTATGCCCAACATGAAAGTCGCGCTGGAAGTTTTCTGAGTCGGATGAATGGATTTCAACGACAAGGCTCCGAACCACCATCAACACAGTATGGCGGCAATTGGCAAAATACGAATGGATATGGTTATGATCATCGTCCGAACTTTGACTACAACAACACGGCTTCATCGAGTACGGATTACACAAATGGGCGCTTGTCAAATGGATACAACAACTATTCATCTCCCATATCAAATAACACGCCGAGTTATTCGCCAACTACGGTCAATGGTACACTGCCAAGATCGAATGGAGCGATTCGAATTAATACAGGGCCGAAAAAAGTTTCATTTTCGGTAATTTTTTTGTGTTTGATACAAATGACAGAACAAATACACAACAGAAAAATTGAATTTTTTGTGAAAAATCGAATTTTTGCCTAAAAATTGAAATTTGGTCAATAATCCAAAATTTGATTTATTGGCCAAATTTCAATTTTTAGGCTAAAATTCGATTTTTGACAAAAATTCCATTTTTTGGCAAAAATTCGATTTTTAGTCAAAATTCGATTTTGGAAAAAAATTTGATTTTCTGGCTAAAATTCAATTTTTGAGCAAAAATTCGATTTTTCACAAAAATTCAACTTTTCTACCAAAATTCGATTTTTGTTCAGAAATTCGATTTTCACAAAAAAATTTAATTTTGCTACCAAAATTCGATTTGTGGGGAAAAAATTTGATTTTCTGGCAAAAATTCGATTTTTAGTCAAAATTCGATTTTTGAAAAAATTGATTTTTTGGCTAAAATTCGACAAAAATTAGATTTTACATAAAAGATTCAATTTTTCTACCAAAATTCGATATTTCGAGCAAAATTCAATTTTTCACCAAAAAAATTCGAATTTTCGACCAAAATTCGATTTTTATTCAAAAATTCGATTTTTATTCAAAAATTCGATTTTTCACAAAAATTCAATTTTTCTACCAAAATTTGATTTTTGGTCAAATTTCAATTTTTGTGCAATTTTTGACAAAATTCCGATTTTTGGCAAAAATTCGATTTTGGGCCAAAATTCAATTATTTGGAGAAATTTCAATTTTTGGCAAAAATTTGATTTTTGATCAAAATTCAATATTTTTGCCAAAATTCAATTTTTGACAAAATTTCGATTTTTGGAAAAAATGAGATTTTTGGGTCAAAATTAGATTTTTGGTCAAAATTCAATATTTTTGCTAAAATTTCGTTTTTTGCAAAAATTCGATTTTGGGTCAAAATTCGATTTTTTGACAAAAATTTAATTTTTTATCAAATTTCAATTTTTTGCATGGCAATATAAAAAGAGCCAATTTCTTTTCCTACTAAAATACACTAATCCTACATTTTAGGAAACAGAACACGAGCCTAGAAGTCGAAGCGTTGCCATCATGGATCGAAGCAGCTTACCACCACTACCAAGAGACCTTTCACCAAAGAAAATCGCTTCCCCACGTGATCCATCACCACAAAAAGCAGCTCGTCGAGATTTGTCGCCTCAAAAACCATCCTTTTCCTCCATCCCTTCACCAAGAGAACCATCTCCGCCAAAACCTATTGCATACAACCATATACCTATCGTCCCCAAATATAGTCTGCCAATCACTGTAAAAACGGATGAAATCCAACCACCGCCAGTGCCAATAACTTCACCGCCATCGTTGTCACCCATCAAGCAAATGTCTTCGATTCCAACTCCATCAACGCCAACGTTGACACCAACCAAGCAAATGCCTTCGATTCAAACTCCATCACCATCTTCGTTGTCACCCACCAAGCAAATGCTTTCGATTCAAACTCCATCACCATCTTCAAATTCACCCACCAAGCAAATGCCTTCGGTTCAAACTCCATCACCATCTTCAACTTCACAACCATCTCCCAACTCAAATTTCGGCTTTGGACCATATAAATTTGGGCGAAAACTTTCATCGGATATTAGCCAACCGTTGGGGAGTCCAGCCTTTGTCACGAATAAAACATATCAATCTATTATGAGCCCGAATTCGGCTAAAGACGAAATTTCTTCGGCATCTTCCTACCACTCTGCTCAAAGCTCGCCATCTGCTTATTCAACGGTGTCCGAGCATCGGAGTCGTTCCACAGTCGGAAGTTCTCAACAAGTGAATTCTGAATATCTTTCACCAAACTCGACAACAAGCTCGTCTTCATTGAGCCCACCGGTTCGTTCTCTTAGTGCTTCACCAAGAGCTCAGAATGGCTTTGTGCCCAAGGCAAAACCTGGTGAATATATGAGTGCAACGCTGGGAAGAAGCTTTCTCAAAAACGGAACAGCTGGCGAGGAGCATAGTGCACATTTCGAACGATTACGAAAGTCATTTAACACTGGAAGTCCACGATCGATTCGACGAACCGTCTCAACAAACAATGCGAATGAATCTGTTGAAGAAACGAGCGATTCAGATGTGATTGCATCAATGAAAAGTGGTGAAGCTGTTTGGAAATCTGCCGTGCTAAAGAAAAGCTCGCCTCCAAAAACGGTTTGTTTTTTGCTCTTTTCAAACTTTTCTAAACAACACTAGATACTACTAAGGACTAGTGAGCCCACTTAATGTGAATTTTTGTTGATATTCGAAAAGTTCATGAAAAATGGAGCATTTTTTGTTTTTACGGCATGTTCGGAATCGGCGTAGTTTTCGAGAAAATTGCGTTTGAAATTTTCGTAAACGCAATTTTTTACTGAAACGAAAACATGAATCAGAATTTTCGTTTCAATAACCCAAAACAATTTTCAAATTGGATAATTTTTTGTCATTTTGTTCGTCTCATTTAGCTATAAAAAATTGCTACTATTTCATTTTATGAAAATTTAAAAAATCGATTTAAAAATTCAAAAAAGTTTGTGTATTATAACGAAAACATGAACAATTTCAAACGCAATTATCTCAAAAATTACAACGATTCAGAGTCTGCCGTAAAGACAAAAAATGCTCCATTTTTCATGAACTTATCAACAAAAATTGGCAACTTTTTTCCCACTGAACTAGTCCTTTAAGTGGGCTCGCTAATCCTTAGTAGTACCTACCTTTATTTAGATACCTTCAAACGAAAACGGTAATACAAGCGTTCTAATCAATGCGCCATGGTACCGAAAAGAAGACTATCCAGATAGCGAAAACAATATACCTATGAATAATGGCAAGAATATCAATCAAGCTCAAGACATCCAAAAGTATCATTCACTTATTTTAATCATTCACCAAACAGTGTTAATGATAGTACTGGTTCTGTTGATGGTCCCAGTTTTAGCTATGCTACCTGTTAGAGAACAGGAAAGAGAGCAATTCATAGACAACAGAACTGAAAACTTAAAAGAATTGTGATTTTTTGTCTAAAACCAGAACCATTTTCTGAATTAAATTTTATATACAAATTGATAAAAAAATTCTTTAAAAAATAACTTCCCCTGTTACGATGGGACAGGGTCGAAAAAGTGTTTTCGACTTTTTGGAGCTAGTTCACTATTTGTATCCCACTTATCATGGTACAAAATTGTAAATCCATGTAACGCGAAATGATGGGCTATCAAATTTTTTGAATTTTTACGGTATTTTTTCTAGATTTTCACGCAAAAATAACATCATCAACGTGTTTCTCGACTAAAAAATCACTATAAGTTTTCAGTTGAGTTTAAAGAAAAATTTTTTTGAATTTTGGAATATAAGTGCCATACAAATAGTGAACTAGCTCCCACTTTTTCGGCCGCCATTACATAGAAATCGCGCCGCCGTGGCGTGTAGACTGTGGGTTCTAAAAAAAAGCATGAGATTTTGTGTGATCCAGGCAGTCCTAACCAATTTTTTTAATTTTTGCTTAGCGCTAAAAACATCCAATTACAAATTACGGGTATAATCTATGAACTAAAAAAGCTTTTTATCCATAAATGATTACAGGATGAGCCCAGAAAATCGTACTTTTGCGTTTTTTGGTGAAAAATTTTCAAAAATCACCTATATAAAAATTGAAAAATTCGAAAAAATTGAAATATTTTTTTACAATTGTATTAAAGTCCTCATTTTTTTACCTATTTTTCAAAAAATGTCCTTATTTCCGCTCTTCTGGACTTGGCATCCCTGGGGGTATTTTCATGCGATTTTTGAAATTTTTTGAAAAATTTTCGCCAAAAAACGCAAAAGTACGGTTTTTTTTTGGCTCATCCTGTACAAACACTGAAAAAACATCACGAACCTGTTGTTGTTGAATAACTAATTTCCAAAATTTTAGCGGGAATTCAACGGGTACATCCCATAAAGTTGTGATAAAAGCTCCAAAAAACTCTTCCATCTTCGAGAATATGGACCCAGACTCTTTCCGAACCAACTATAAGTTTGCCATTGATCTCAGCAAAGACAGGCCGATAGAAATTGTACAGCGATGAAGAAATAGCAGCAGAAACTTTTGTAATCTAACATTTGTCTACTTATATCTACTTATAAAAAACCAGCTTTAATTTACCGCATTGCATAATCTTGAAATACTACCTATCTACTTATTAATATGAAATCTTTTACACGGTGGGCAAAAGTTGTGCCAAGGACTATTGAACTTTGGGTACCAACATTTTTTTGACCCCACCCAACAAAAAGGGGTTTTTTCTGTGCGAGGAATCGATTGTGCGCATTTCCGACCCGTGAAAATGCTTCCCTGGCCCTGATTCAGGAAAAATGATGGGTGTATTTTTTAAATCGTTTTGACAAGTTTTTACAGTGTTCCCATGTTTGGCACTACTTTTGCCCGCCGTGTTTAGTCTTTTGTGCTCTAGCTAAAAAATCGGTGCAAATTTTTGGAGTCTTAAATTTTCGATTTTATAGTTTTCATGTAAGCAGTGCCGTAGTTATGGGGGGAACTTGGGGATCCTCCTTCCCCAAATTTGAAAAATTTTTATTTTTCGGGGAAGAAAAACTAAAATTTTTTTAAAACTCCCCCCTCAATCAAAACTTCCCTCCCCCCCAAATTTGGATCAAAATTACGGCACTGCATGTAAGCATAATTTTGAAATCATATCGAGGCTGTTACGATTGTCTAGTCTCTTATCTATTCAGTTAGCCATGTGCTTTTTTATTTTTAAATTTCAATGGCGTACACAAGGAGGAGAGTCGCAAGAAGGTTGTTTTTGGAAAAGATGGTCATATAAAAATTCTTGAAAATATGGAGTTAATTTGTAAAGATACTCTGTTTTTCAAATCCTGAAGTATATATCAAATGGAATCCCTCCTTGCTCTCCTCTATGGGCACGCTTTTGTCTAGCATACAAATTGTATTCTCTTAACTGCTTTTTTAAAATGCAATAAACTCAAGAAATTCTTATTGAACTATAGATTTTGACACACACACAAAACACAAAGTTAGAAACATATCAGGGGTTGGGGTGGGGCAAAAGTTCAGGGAAAAACGTCCAAAAGTTCGGGGACACTCAACAAAAATTCGGGGGCACTACCACTGTCGGCTTTGCGTTTTTCGGTGTTTTCAATACAAAAAAGCAAAATACGACAGGGGTAGTGTACCCGAATTTTTGTCAGTCTGTCCCCGAACTTTTGGACGTTTTTCCTGGAGCTTTTGCCCCCTGATATAATAGTTAAATATTGCATACAATCAACTCTCGATAGTGACCTCCCTCAGGGATCCCTAGGGAGGGGTCACTACATCAAAATTTTAAAAGAAAAATATACAGTAGCGGACAAAAAACTTGGAATACCTTCCAAAATCAACAGTTTCGTATAGTATTTGCAAAATTTCAAGTTAAAACTTATTCAAATTCCTTTTTTAACACCAAAATTCGGCACTAGGCCTTTGGTTACGGCGACGGTTACCAAACACGGTTACCGGCCTTTGGTTACCGGCCTTTGATTACCGGCCTTTGGTTACCGACTTCACACAAGAATTCTCATGAAAAGTGATGTTCTAAAAGTTATTCCTTATATCATGGGAAACAATTTTGTAGAATATTAATTTTTATGAAAAACTTTTATATTGAAGAAAAATCGTATGGTAACCAAAGGCCGGTAACCAACGGTCGGTAACCAAAGGTCGGTAATCAAAGACCGGTAATCAAAGGCTGGTAACCGTAACCAAAGGCCTAGTGCCCAAAATTCTCATTCTAATTATGATTTTTAAGCAAAAAATGCCAGGAAAAGCTATCCCGAAGGTAATCAAGAAGCTCATTATTGAAGCCATAGATGCAGGAGAATCTGTTCGCAAGGTAGCCGAGCACTTTCATGTCGGTCAGGGCTCTGGTCTTCCCAGAGCCCCGACCTCAATCCTATAGAACATTTATGGTTTGAACTCAAGTGCAAATTACTGCGCAGAAACTTCCGCAACGCCAACGAGCTTTTCGAAGTGATTCAATAAGAATGGGTGCGAATTCCATGTGATACGCTCTTGGGTCTGGTTGAGTCCATGACGCGCCACATTCAGGTTATCAAGACGAAGAGTTATGCAACTAAATATCGAATATTCATGAGTTTTTTGTTGCTTTGTTCTTATTTTGGTTTATTTTGTCATGCCTTGCTGCATAAAACCTCTCTACTACATGAAACTGTTGATTTTGGGAGGTGTTCCAAGTTTTTTATCCGCTACTGTATCGTACTACAGAAACGATATCGCACTAGACAAGCGCCGCAGGCAATTTTTGCTCACCTTTTGGGCAATTAAAAAAGTTTTACATGACACAATCCTTTACAAGTTGATTATCAAGTTGGATAATTTGTGAAATTACAGAGTACCTCATCTAAATGAAAGATCAGTTGATGAATGAAGGAAGTAGGATTCGATTTGATAGGAACGGCGAAATTTGGTTGGTTAGCAAGCAATTCATGAGTGGTGCTTTCGGAGAAGTATTTCGCCTAGTAAACAAGAATAACGAAACCCGTGTCATGAAGATGGAAGCACGAATATCGCCAGAGGAAGCTCAACATCACATTTGGTATGTTTTTGGGTTTAACGTTTAGCTGAAAAAATGTTTTTTGATATGTTTTTGCGTTTGACATTTGTATAGCTGAAAAATTGTTGTTTAGTAGACTCAAAGTTGAAAGTTTGGTTCTCAAGTCAATGAATGAAGTCGAGGGATTCCCAAAGCTATTTCACTGCGGACGAACTAAATCTCACAATTACATTGTCATGGAGCACTTGGGTCCAGATCTTAATCGAATACGACGTTCATTGCCGAGAAAACGGTAAGTTTGGTTCGTGATTATAGGGTGAGCCAAAACATCGTACTTTAAAAATCGTATTTTTTTCAAAAATCATCTATAAGGGGTATTTTCATGCGATTTTTGAAAAAAAAATTTTCCAAAAAATGCAAAAGTACAGTTTTTTGACTCACTCTGTAATCTGAAAACGTTGTTTAGATTTACAATACATACGGCGATGCGCATATCCGCTGATGTCTTGAAACGATTAGAAGCTCTTCATCTTTCTGGTTGGATATATAGGGATGTGAAGCCTCAGAATTTCGCGGTAGGCATTGGTGAAAAGTCATCGACGGTTTACATATTGGATTTTGGCATGACACGCCGAGCAAAGTGAGTTTTATGGATTATCTTAGGTACCATACATGGGCAGGGGGAGCTCCAATTGAGAAGACCCTTGACCAAAAAAGGTCGCTAATTGAAAAAATGTTTGGAATCTAGAAAAACAGCGCTGCAGGCGATTTTTTTTGAAAAGCGTTTTTAAGCTAAAAATGCTCAGGAAAAGAAGACAAATAACTAAAAAATGTTTTACAAAATTTCTTAGGGATCTCCTCATCAACCGGCGAACTATTTTTCTCGGAAAAATCATGGGGAACACAAATCTGAAGGAATTTTTTTAGTTTGACCTCGAGAAAGTACCCCTACGAGGGATATACTCCCTAAAAAGACTAAAAAATTTATATTTCCTGAATCAGGATTAAGTAAACATTTTCATGCCTCGGCAATGCGCGCAATCGATTTCCTCTATATTTATTTGGAAGAGTGTATATCTAGTTTCAACTATATAAAATTTGTAGAGAAAAAGAGCGCCGTGCTGCACCGGCTGCTGGGACTTTTCGTTACATGTCACTTCGAACGAATAGCTATAAAGAGCAGAGCTACCGAGACGATTTGGAATCCTGGATTTATATGACTATTGAGCTTGTTGCAGGTAAGTTATTTGTATTGTGGATGGTAATTACAGGGTGTTATAAAAAAAAATTTTCGTGATGAAAAAACATGAAAAAATCGCCCAAATCCGGTTTTTTTATACACCCTGTTCAGCTTTTTTATACACCTATGGCAGTAGTGCAAACATGACATCCAAAAATTTTATTCTATTTGTCCATATATGATTATGGTGTCTCTTTTAGGTAAACTGCCATGGTCTACTTGCGCAACGATCGAGCTATACCCATTGATTACTGATGTAATTCAAAATTTTGTGCTTTTTTATTGCTGATTTTTAGATGAAGAATTATGGCCGACATCGCGCAGGACGGAAAGAATTGTTCGCGGCTTTCCCATCGCAATTCGAGGAAATTTTTGACATTATCTTGAAGTTAGGGTAAGGTTTTTGGCTATGATTTTGAATGCTTTCATAAATTTTTTGGATACGATGATTTATTAAAGGCCTCGGAAAGCACATGTAAGTAGTGAATGCTCAAATTGTAAATTTGACACAAGACTTTGCGACTTTTGGGCATAATATAAATTATATTGTGCCCTAAATTCGCATATCTATAAAAGTCTGGTGTCAAGTTGACTGGTCCCAAAGATGATCTACAAACATCGTGTTGGAAGAATTGCTACGAAGTGCAAGCAGACCATTGGAGTACTATGTCGGACCATCAGAAAGTGGGCACCCATTTCCGTTTTCGAAACGCTGTACAAATCTACCATAGAACTGATAATCACATACGCCTTAGAAGCCTCGTATCCCCTTCTCAAGTCGTGCTTCAAAACTCGATTGAACGGGTCAAGAAATTTGCAGCTAAGCTCACTACGAACGACTTCAATTTGCCATACCCAACACTCCTGGAAAAGCTGAATTGGAAGCCGATCAACCAAATGACAGTGGAAAAACGAGCCATACTTGTGCACAACTACTTCCACTCTGTTACAATTGTAGCACCTTTTAACACCTCTTTGCACGTATGTGCCGAGGGCCCAAATGTGAAGAATAACTGATCTCGTATTTCATTGTTTTTATAGATACCATGAAGTTCCAGATTATGAACGCATCAAAGTGCTTTTCGGTCAGGTTGTGAACATAATGAAGGTCGATCAGGATATGTTGTTGGATTGGCAGGTTAGTTAGTTTGTCCATATATAGTTTAAATTAATACATTTTTGCGTGCCAATCATTTTTTGCATACCGGTTCACGAATTTCGAAGGTCATGTAGTTGGGTCCATGGACACGAAGTGTAGCTATTATGGCAAATACAACCCTGGTATAGCTACAAAAAAACTCCACCATCTAATTGATATTGGTTGCCCAAGCATTTAAATCCATAAGACCAAAAGTTTGCTTGTTCATTTCTACCCCCCCCCTAATGCGATTCGACATCGATCCAAAGAAGCATAATGCGAGTGCAACTCTACGACAACACGAGACATCTCGTTTCAAAACTGGATGTGCAAGATCGATGGGAGGACGAGTATTACTGCATTAGAAAAGGGCAGCGCGTATCAGGTTCTCCCACTACTGCAACGGACATCCATGCGGAAAATTCGGCCACCGATTCCCTATATAAGCAGCCGTTTTTGCCTAGTTTTTCGAAGTTTTTTACCTAGTTTTTCGAAGTTTTTTACCAATCAAATTCTTGTTTGCTTTCACAATAATATGTATTTTATAGGAAGATGCTAATGTCATCAGATGTGCGTCGAAGATTAGAGACTGTGGAGAGTCCAATTATTTGCCTGCATTGCTCAAGGAAGTAACTCAATACATTGATGTCGAGGATACTATAATTGTATAGTTTTTTTTGTATTGTATAAAAATATAACGAATTTTTATTGTATTTTATGACATAAAGTTTTATTTTTTAAATTGCTTTTTTATAACTGTTTGATCATTATATGTACTTATTGATAATGTTTGAATATCCATACAAATTTTGAGAAAATTCAAAAAGCTTGTCATTATTAGACAGAAATTGTAATGCTGAAATTCGCATAGTTTTCGAGTTTGCTCAAAATTCACTTGTAATTGAAGGAGTGTGTTGTCACTATTGAAACCACTTTATCGAACTTGGGTCAGGACTTTGTCCGCCTAGGTCAGGATGAAGTTCTAGAAAAAAAGGACGGCAATCTATTTCTCTCTAAATTTTTGCCCTATACATGTGTTAAAAACTTTTTTTCATAAAAACTATGTATATAAAATGTTTCCCCCTTAAATATTATCAAAAATTTTTCTTATTTTAAAAACACTATTCTTTTAGCAGCAAAGCAGACAATCTGGCCTAAGATCTACGTCCATTTATCGTATATCTACAAGACGATAACCGGCTATTGCTTGCAAGATGAGCTGGTCTACGAATATTTACGAGTTTGTACGTGCTTACCGCCAAAAGAATCCAACGTGTGGATACATTCTTTATTTGTGCCTCAATTCGATTGTCTTAGGCCAGCTTATATTATTAGTTTACTTGTAAGTTGATTTCAACAAGTTATTGTGATGACGGGGGTGTTTGATATAAGAGCAGGCCCGTAGCTACTTGAAGGGCCCTGGTTCGCACTACTTGAAATTCAAAAAAGTTTAAATTTTTCCTAAAATACCCCTTATGTTTTTAATCAAAAAATTTTTTTGGAGGGGACCGCCACCGAAATGGACCTTTATAAGAGAATATTCCATGCTTTAGTCTTCCCTACATAAAAATACACATATGCAAAAATTTGTAATGAATTCGGACACAAGGGAGCGGATGAGGATCGAACTTACGATAGTTTATTCGACCCAACATTGCTTAACCTGCCAGATCGGACGGGATGCCAACTTCGGAGTTTGAATTTTTGGTCCAGCTTTTGTATAGTTGGAACTGAAACGAACTATAGAGGGTCGGATAATTTTCGCACACCCTGTATATCGTTTTAGCTGTTATGTCTACACATTTGAACTATGTTTTGGCGGTGTGATTAGAAGCAACATTCGAATTGCCATCTATTTGGTCGTCTTCTATGGATTGGTCTTCATGTCGATTTGGAGTTTGATTCAAGTTCTGAGGACACCGGTCTCGAGAGTTCCCAAGCAATATTATGTAATGTTTATGTTTTCTCTTTTTTAATTCATTTTATTTATAGGTAGATAAAGAAACCGATCGGCGGCTAAAGAAAGTTTCCAGCTTCGATTGTATCGAGAATCGATATTTCCAAGAATGCATTTCTTTCGTACAGGCAAAACAACAACGAGAAATTTTGAATGAATTCGCCGAGCGTCGGGGATTAAATTTTGCTGAAGTTTTTTCGAGTAAGGATCGGCAGCTAAGGTGAGATTTTGAAACAAAATTTGTACTTGTGAACGTGGAGCTGTTGCTATCCTTATTCAAGATATGCGAAGTAGCATAATTTGAAGGGGAGGGAGTGAAGAAGAATCGAGAGATTTTTTGGGGCTATTCAATTCTGGGGACCCAAATAACGTAAAAATTTGAAAAAATTTTTTCGGAAAATGATGACCCCTTTAGCGTAATTTTAAAGAGGAATAAAAAAAACGGGTACTTTCCTGTTATCCCGACTGTGCTGAAAATTCTTTTTTTGCATTTATTCAACATTTTATGCATTTAATAACACAATTTAACACGTTTTACGATGGAGAAGTTTATTTTTAATGAGTTACAGGATACTACTATCCTTATGCCGAACTACCTAAAATTTCAAAAATATGTGAAATTTTAGGTAGTTCGGCAAGCACCAGGTTATTTTCTGGAAAAAAATTTTCAAATTTTTTTCACGTCATTGTTTTTTCACCCCAGATTTGAATAGCCTCAGATTTTTTATGATACAAACTTCAGCTAATTTTAGGTACTGTTACAGTTGTAAGTTAATCAAGCCGGATCGTTGCTATCATTGCCGTTCATGTGGTTTCTGTGTGCTCCGTTATGATCACCATTGTCCAATGCTGAACACCTGTATTTCACATGGCAATTATAAGTTCTTCCTGCTGTACATTGGTTATGCGTTCTTAAGCACACTTTGGTAAATGCTAGCTATAGTCCCCAGAAGTATTTACATGCATGATTTAGGTCTGTTTTAACTCTGCTAGAAGGAATATCAGTATATTTCGTCGATGGATTTCATGACTCACAGAATTGGACAGCCCACCTATCTAGATTTCTGCTTATCCTTATTTGTGTGTTGGTTCAGATAGTGGTGTTATACTACCCATTAGCCGCGCTTTTCTTCGACCACATTTTGTATTCTGTGATCAAGGATAATGAAACAACTAGAGAGTATAAACGACGCCCTATTATACACCCGTAAGTTCTATCATGTTTTAGCATACCATAATGGGAGTGAGACGGGAGAGCACATATGAAATATATCGTCTCCCATCTCACAAGGAAATCGATCGACATGACACCCTCAGATTTATGAAACCTAGCTAGTTTTGTTCGTCATACCTGATTTACTAGGATCGGACTTGACCCTGATAGACTTGACTCTGAGGGGTTACTATACATGAATAGAATATTTGTAATTGTGTTATTTCCTTGTCAGATGAATACTACCCTTTTTCAGTGACTCAAAAGGTGAAGCTAGTTACAATAATGGAGCATGGAAGAACCTGCATGATATATTTGGTTCCCGCCTATGGGCATTTCCTTTGAACACGATTACCACAGATGGACTTCATTGGGAAATTGGCTATCCGGAATATTACGATGGTCCTCGTCTAGTCGTCCTGAAAAGTCCCAAAAATCAAACCTATATAGAAGAATGCATAAAAGAAATTGTAATTAAGCGGTGATGAATAGAATATTTGTAATTGTGTTAGTTGTATATAGTTGCATTTTTGTTTTTTTACATGTACAAACTTCTTTTTACAAATAAAGTTCGTTTATAAAGTTGTTAGATCAGTATAGTTCGTTTCAGTCCCAACTATAAAAAAGCTGGACCCAAAATTCAAAGTCCGAAGTTAGCATCCCGTCCGATCTAACGAAAATTTTTACTCTTGTCCGAACAAGGGAGCGGATGGGGATCGAACTTATGATAGTCATTCGGCCCAATGTTGCTTAACTTGCCAGATCGGACGGGATGCCGACTTCGGAGTTTGAATTTTTGGTCCAGCTTTTTTATATAAAGTCGACAGATTATCCAAAATCTGTATGTTCAAGAATGAGCCAACCGGTAAATAAATCTCTTTTGTGTTACCCATAAACAGTTTTATCCGCTCAACTGACAGTTGAAGCTGAAACGGACTATACAACCCAATATTTCTCCTTTTATGCATTTTTCTTAAATGGTCCCTCACTTGTAATATGCATTATTATCGGCAACTCTATACATAAGGCACGTGTCGGACGTCGGCCGCATTCCCTTGGGGTCATCATGTTACAAAAGCGATCATCAT
>OZJO01003413.1:0-16515 GCA_900406225.1 Acrobeloides nanus | reverse complement strand
CCGAAAATGTTTGATTTTCGCTTCAATACACCGATTCCTTCCCTGAATCAGGGTCAAGGAAGCGTTTTCAAGGTTCGGAAATGCGCGCAATCAATTCTCCGCATGAAATTATCTACAGAAATATGATTTTGAGGGAGAAATTTCAAAATTTTTCGATTTTCGCTTCAATACACACATCTATTTCCCTGAATCAGGGTCAAGGAGGCATTTTTACACTTCGGGAATGCGCGCAATCGATTACGCGCATAAAATTACCCCTAGAAATGTGATTTCCAAAAAATTTTGAAAAAAAAAATTTTTTTCGAAAAAACTTGTCGCGATTTACCGTCGTCCTTTAAAGGAATCTCCGGATTTTTTTTTGGTAAAGATTAAAATTTTCACATGGGAAATTTTAATTCGAAAAATTATCAAAAATACATTTTTTTAGTCACTCTGAAATTTTGCCATATTAAATCTCCGAAATTATTCATTCTTACTTGTATATCATAAATAAAAATTACATTTCCAATCTTTATCAAACAAATTTTAGCATAATAAAACAAACATGTAATGATTTTTGTTCGATGTCTATGCCACGTCACATTTCATGATTTTATCCTTACGTGATAGACGCTTATCTCATCAGACCATTGGGTATTACCCAAAAGGCATGTGGCTTAAACTATCCCTAACAAGAGTCTATGCAATGGTTTATGATCAAAATGATCTAAAGAGGACCAAAAGAGGTCCAAAAAGATCGCTTTAAAAGGTTCGAGTTTTTTAATAGATCCAGTATTTTTGTTTGAGAAAAAACTTTCGACAAACATGCAAGCCCTTTTTCTTGTTTTGTTAGTGTTAATAGTGCCAGCTCATACAGCCTATAGTGATAGTTTTGCACGCACTAAGATGTTAGCTATGAGTGGTGCTGCATATTCCGAACCAAGCGCTTGTGTGGCAAATGCTCTAAGCAATGGTCAAGTAAATCTTATAATTTTAACTTTTTACAGACAGCGGATATGGATATAAAATGTTCATATTTTCCATACGTACTGTATATGTTACAGGCATATTTGACTGACAAGGGACCCTCACAACTTGTGAATTTTCAAATTCAAGATTTTTTCTTAAATTTTATGCCAAACGGCTCCTTATGACACAAAATGAAAAACCCCAAGTCACCAGAATTTTAACCTCACTATAGGGGATACCCTCGTAACATTTTGGAAAAAATTTTAAAAAATCTTCTCTCAACAATTTGCTATGAAAATCTCAAAAGTGCCCTGAAATTTTTTTTACATTTAGCTAATCCGTCAATATACAGTAAATTGTGATTGGGATAACAGTGACACTTGTTCGGGATTCACGGCTGTTTCACATGGTGACCAGGCTATTATAATTTCATTCAGGTTTGCCAACACCATATAGATTAAAAAACATTTCTTCAGAGGAACAAGTGGATTCATGCAATTGGTTACCGAGGGAGATGATTCAATTTTTTCCAAGAAAGTTAGCTTCGTTGGCGGCGGTTCAGTTGGCGAATATTTCTATAAGGGTTGGAAGGGAGTTTGGGATGCCGGGATGCAAGATGATTTATTGACTGCAAAAAATAGCTACCCTAGTTATCAACTTTGGGTTTGTTATTTTTTTAAAAGTTTTAAGATTTTTGAGAAAATTTAGGTCACCGGTCATTCCCTTGGTGGATCTATGGCTTCTATTGCTGCCGCATATGTGGCTTATCTGGGATATTTTCCATCGAGTCAAATGAGTTTGTACACTTTTGGCCAACCAAGAACTGGTGATACAAATTTTGCTGCCACACATGATTCACTTGTAAGGACGAAAAATCGGGCATGAATCTCAAGGTGTCCCCCCGTTTTGGCCGAGCTCTCTGAGCGACGACGTCGAAAAAAATTTCTTAAAGGGGGGAGGGGGACCCTTCTCCCCTTACCCAATCCACCCACCACCTATTTTGACCCTGTATCACCCTTGGATTTGTACTGGAACATGTAACTTACCCTCCCCCTAAAACTGGATTTAGTAATGTGCCTGATACCGAGAAATCGATTTTTGATTCTTCGGAAATGAAGAGATTTTGGGACTTACTGAGCACAGACATTGATTTTTTGTAATATTCTTCGACACATACCTTCTTTTTAGGCATATAAAATCATAAAAAATTTTAGCTTCCCCAAAGTTATCGCATAACACATTCTCATGATATTGTCCCACATGTACCCACTGAAGGCTTCGAAAGCTATTACCACCACAGGAATGAAGTTTGTTTATGCGAAAAATGTTTCAACTAAAATAATAACATTTAAGGTATTTTACGATAATGACATGACACCTGGATCCACGTACGTTGAATGTGATGCAGATGAAAGCAAAAGTTGCAGTGATGGAAATTTACTAGATTTATCTGTTAAAGACCATTTGCATTATTTTAATAAGGATGTTTCTGGGTATGGGGCTTGTGGATGTACATGCTAGTTTTGTTTATACAGGGTGTCTAGAAAGTTCTTGCGTATATTTTTTTAAATGCATTTGTTGACAATTTTTCAATAAAAATTTATGCAAAACCCAACAATAACAATAACATAATATATCTATTTATTTTCAAAATGGTCACCTACGGCCTCGATACACTTCTTCAAACGCTTCGGGAAGTCGTCCACCGCTCGATCAATGACTTCTTGTGGAATTGCATTTCATGCCTTCACTAAACTCTTCTTCAACGCATCGATCGACTGATGGGGCTTCGAGCATGCTTCCGCCTCCAAAATGCTCCACATTGATATTTCATGGTCTGGGAGATGGTTTCAAGGTGTTTCAATGCGCGCAATCGATTTCTCGCATAAAAATACTCCTAATGAATCATTTTGGAGAAATTTTTTGAAAAATTTTCACCAAAAAATTACCAGATGGCGGTTTTTTTGGAACACCTGTAACTAACGTTTATAAAAATCTTGAAAAAACCCCCTCCTGGCGAGATTTTTCGTCCCTCTTGCAAAAGCTAGATTTTTTCGTCTTCCCCCCCCCCCGCTGCCTCCAACACGAAATTTTCAAAAGGATACCCAAAATGTTACAGGGTGAGTTTAAAAAAATGCATTTTTGTGATTTTTGGGCTTGAAAAATTTTTTGAGACCGGAAAATTTTTTACTAAAAATGACCCATATAGAGGTAATTTTATGTGAAGAATCGATTGCGCGCACTTTCGCAATCTGAAAACTGCAGAAAAATGGTGAAAATTCACTGGTGAAAAAGATTCACCCAGTCGATTCACCCGCATTTTTTTATTCACTTGGTCGATTCACCCGCACTTTTTGATTCACCCGATGGATTAACTCTCCTTTTTCGATTCACCCGCATTTTTTATTCACCCGGTCGATTCACCCGTTTTACTCTGCTATTTTCGATTCACTCGATCGATTCAACGTTTTACTCCGCTAAATTTAAAGGATTTAAAAAAGACCGCATAGAAATTCGTTAGAGAGGGTGCGAGAACGACTAAAAACATTGATGTTGCAGACCAAAATGAACGCTCTGTATGTTATGAACTTTTTTACTTTTTTTCCTTGGTGGGAAATGCCCTATACTATTGTGATAACTCCGATTAGCTGTCTTTTTAAATTGATTGATTTTTTTTCTCCAAACCACTCAATTTATAAAAATCGTGACTATTAATGATAAAACTCACAAAAACACATATCGAACTGGACTCCCCAACCAGAACGANTTTTCTCCCAACTACGCAATTTATAAAAATCGTGACTATTAATGATAAAACTCACAAAAACACATATCGAACTGGACTCCCCAACCAGAACGAAGAAATTATCCAATGTTTACATTCGAGTTTTTCAAAGAGAACACGATCCGAGGTACACCCTATCCATCCAGAGTGGACACTCTTCTAATAATGTCTGTTATAGCACCTTACCGCAAATGTTGTTAACGAGTTTCTTGAAGAAAGATGAGAGTTTCGTTGGAGGTCTTGTTCCTATACATTTATGGGTTTTCCGCGTTGTGATTTGCTATACTTTTTTGTTAAACACCATTTAGGCATTACGAAAGATGAAATTTTGTTTTTATTTTTTAATCTACTTAATTTTACTTCTCCCTATGTTCTCGGTCAATTTTGCAGCAAAGGCGTCAATTTTTAATACTATAAATGCTATGCTAGATTATTTGTTTATCGTAAATGGTAATTTTTGGTAGAATATGTTTCATTTCATCATGATCAGCGCCTAAAATCCCAATAGAAAAATTATTGAGACTAGTGAAGGCGAAACAGGGAGCCTTTTCATGACAATTTGAAGCTTTACAACCATGAGTTACTTTTGCGCAATTGGTGTAGCCAATGCCCATTTTTGAGCAAAATTGACTAAAAATAGCATTTGGCCAAAAATTCNTACATGACCAGTTCGATCGGGAAAAAGTTGCCATTTTTGTATATATTCGAAGAGTTCATGGAAAATGGAGCATTTTTTGTTTTTACGTTACCCTCTGAATCGTTGTAGTTGTTGAGATAATTGCATGTGAAGTTGGCGATTTTTGAAATTTTATGTATTACAACGAAAGCTTGTACCTGGGTGGTGACGATAGTAGAATATGTCGTAAAACAAAAAATGCTTCATTTTTCATGAGCTTTCTGAATATACAACACAAAAATGACAACTTTTTCCTACTGGACTGGTCCTTTAAGCAATCAACAAGACATATCAAATTCTCTATATAATGCAAGTTTATTGAATTCGCGTGGAAGTTTAATCCTCGTGGCTTTAGAACCTCTAGCTAATTCAACAAATCTTCTTCCTTTGGTAAATAATAATTCTGATAGAATTATCAGAGTTAACGTAAGCGGATTTGGTGGTCTACCATTTAGTACCTATGCAGAAATGATTTTACAACAACTTACATGTTATTTTTTTTAATTGTATAGATAATCTTATTAATTTTTAGGTGATCTGGGTACAACCACTACCACAACTACCACTACGACTTATGCATCTACAACTCTAACGCAACAAAGTATCAGTACATCANGGTGGTCTACCATTTAGTACCTATGCAGAAATGATTTTACAACAACTTACATGTGATCTGGGTACAACCACTACCACAACTACCACTACGACTTATGCATCTACAACTCTAACGCAACAAAGTATCAGTACATCACCGATGTTAACTCCCACGTCAGCTTTAACCTCAATAACAACAACAAATTCCCTTACAGAATCAACTACTAGTCCATCTAGAACAACTATAACACCAGTTCAAGTTCCCCAATGTTATTCGTATATTCCACTTGGAATAGATGTTTCAAATGATATTGACAATAATGTCTATGTTAACGAAATCCAATTCATTATTAGCGGTGTCTCACAGTTATATAACCCTAGCATATACTCAATGTATTATGCTTATGGTTTTGGTGACGGACAAGTTGATCCTACTGTTTATTTTATAAATGCCCCTGTTTCTGGATTAATATATATGGTCACACAAGTTTTAAAACATACCACATATTCACCAAATTTTTTGGAGTAAGGAGTTTTTAGGAGTCTAAAAAACTTTGAAAGACAATGTATTTTTTCCTTTCTTATAAAAATTTTTGTTCAAAACTGGACCGATCCTTTAAAATTGGCCAATTAGCCCCTTTCCTTAGGTCAAAATTGAAAAATTCCTTCGGATTCGTGTTCCCCATACCCGAAAATTCCCGAATACAAAAAATCATCCGACTTGGGGGACTTTTTGAAAATTCGATTTTTTCACCTTGGTGTCCCCCAAAAAAGTGAAAAAATTTTTTGTCTCCGTTTTCGATGATTTTGGTGTCAATCGTCTTTTCTCATCACCCCCTACAGCTTTTGCATTGATACTCGGGGTTAAATGATGAAAAATAAAATATTGTCTTTCAAGTGTCATACATTTTTCTCCACCTTGTAAATGTAATTTAGTCTTCTTTCATTGATGTCTAATCCAAATGCATTAACTGGATATTCCAACACAACGACTATAAATACCATTTTAATGATGGGATCGACTCCAAATAGCACAATATTAAGTTCAACTGCCTCTATGATAACAACATTGATAAACTTTGGCTATGGGAATAACACGGTTATTGGTATTGCTTTAAACTCAAATGTAACCTTATGGATAAAGAACTATTTTATTTACCTGACACATTTAGGTTACATCAAATGATATCAAGCCTTGGACAGATGTAGGAATGAAATTTTTGACATGGAATGAAGATTTCACCAATCTTACTCTTACCTTACGTGGAATGATGAATTGTCAAGAACAAATTACCAGTTCGTCATTATCGACACAACCTATATCATTATCTACACAACCTATATCATCAACAAGTCTATCTACAACAACTATAACACCAGTTCAAGTTCCCCAATGTTATTCGTATATTCCACTCGGAATAGATGTTTCAAATGATATTGACAATAATGTCTATGTTAACGAAATCCAATTCATTATTAACGGTGTCTCACAGTTATATAACCCTACCATATACTCGATGTATTATGCCTATGGTTTTGGTGACGGGCAAGTGGATCCTACTGTTTATTTTATAAATGCCCCTGTTTCTGGGTTAATATATATGGTCACACAAGTTTTACAACATACCACATATTCACCAAGTTTTTTGGAGTAAGGAGTTTTTAGAAGTCTACAAAACCTTGAAAGACAATGTATTTTTTCATTATATCTCAGCGGTGGTATAGGCAGACTCCAGAAAGGGGGGGGGAGACTGTTGTTCACTGAGGCCGAGAGTTCAAAAAAAGTCCAACGGGAACAAAAATTCATGGACAAATGATTAGAGTTACATTTAAGGTCTCAGGTTCGAGCCCCGCTTGGGCATCTGTTTATAACTTTTTTGCCTTTTTATATTTTAAAAAATTATATAATGATCTTTTTATAAATCGTTGAGCCGAATAAAATAGCATAAAAATTATCCAATTTGAACATGCGAAAAATCGATTGCGCGCATTCCCGAAGCGTGAAAATGCTTCCTTGACCCTGATTCAGAGAAATAGGTGTGTGTATTGAAGCGAAAATCGAAAAATTTGGAAATCTCTCCCTCAAAATCATATTTCTGGGGTTAATTTTGCGGAGAATCGATTGTGTGCATTCCCGGACCTTGAAAGCGCTTCTTTGACCCTGATTCAGGGAAGGAATCGATTTTTCGTATAAAATTACCCCTAGAAATGTCATTTTTTGAAAAATGTCGAAAAATTTTTTTTCGTCGGAGATCCTGTCGCAAAGTCAGTCCCTCTTTAAGGGTAGTACATTTTTCTCCACCCTGTAAATGTAATTTAGTCTTCTTTCCTTGATGTCTAATCCAAATGCATTAACTGGATATTCCAACACAACGACTATAAATACCATTTTAATGTTGGGATCGACTCCAAATAGCACAATATTAAGTTCAACTGCCTCTATGATAACAACATTGATTAACTTTGGCTATGGGAACAACACGGTTATTGGTATTGCTTTAAACTCAAATGTAACCTTATGGATAAAGAAATATTTTATTTACCTGACACATTTAGGTTACATCAAATGATATCAAGCCATGGACAGATGTAGGAATGAAATTTTTGGCATGGAATCAAGATATCACCAATCTTACTCTTACCTTACGTGGAATGATGAATTGTCAAGAACAAATTACCACTTCGTCATTATCTACACAACCTATATCATCAACAAGTCTATCTACAACAACTATAACACCAGTTCAAGTTCCTCAATGTTATTCGTATATTCCATTAGGAATAGATGTTTCAAATGATATTGACAATGATGTCTATAGGAACGAAATCCAATTCATTATTAGCGGTGTCTCACAGATATATAACCCTAGCATATACTCGATGTATTATGCCTATGGTTTTGGCGACGGGCAAGAAGATCCTACTGTTTCTTTTATAAATGCCCCTGTTTCTGGGTTAATATATATGGTAACAAAAGTTTTACAACATACCACATATTCACCAAGTTTTTTGGAGTAAGGAGTTTTTAGAAGTCTAAAAAACCTTGAAAGACAATGTATTTTTCATTATATCTCAGCGGTGACGTAGCCAGACTCCAGGAGAAGGGAGAGAGGGGACTGTTGTTCACTGCATCCAAAAGTTCAAAGAAAGTCAGACGGGAACAAAACTTCAAGGCCAAATGGTTAGGACTGCTCAAGTCCAAGTCCCGCTTGCGTCCATTTGTTTATAACTTTTTTGCCTTTTTATATATTATACCAAAAACATCTTGTAAAATTTTATTTTCTCTAAGATATGATGAAAAACAAAATATAATGCCTTTAAGGGTCGTACATTTTTCGCCACCCTGTAAATGTAATTTAGTCTTCTTTCATTGATGGCTAATCCAAATGCATTAACTGGATATTCCAACACAACGACTATAAATACCATTTTAATGTTGGGATCGACTCCAAATAGCACAATATTAAGTTCAACTGCCTCTATGATAACAACATTGATAAACTTTGGCTATGGGAACAACACGGTTATTGCTATTGCTTTAAACTCAAATGTAACCTTATGTATAAAGAAATATTTTATTTACCTGACACATTTAGGTTACATCAAATAATATCAAGCCTTGGACAGATGTAGGAATGAAATTTTTGGCATGGAATGAAGATATCACCAATCTTACTCTTACCCTACGTGGAATGATGAATTGTCAAGAGCAAATTACTAGTTCATTATCTACACAACCTATATCATCAACAAACTCAATAACACCATCTATTACAACCTCGCCCATTTTATCTTTCACTTGCAATGCCTATATTTCTATTGCTATAGATAATTCAAATGATACGCAAACAAGCGATTATGAATCTCAAAGAAATTATCTACAAGATTTCCAAAATGGATTAGTGAGTTTGCTTTCGCAAAACTTGAATTACACTATTTATACATATGGGGAACAATTTCTTGAAGAACAAACATTGCAATATTCACAATTACAAAGTTTTTTTATTAACTTTAATATTACTGCTAGCAAGACTAATTTTACTCCGACATTTGAGCGGTGAGTGATTTTTAAAGGGTTAGTGCAAGAATCCGATAAATTGAGCTTTTTATATCAAAATGTATACTCCCGTGTATACTCCCCATCCCCGTTTTTATGCGTAGAATCCAATATTGAACTCAAAAATTCTGAAAATAAAGTTGAAAACGCAAAATTTCTATGGTGTATAGCCCAAATTTTTGTGATATGAATTCATGTTTTGGGTTAGATACAGTGATAGCCCAAATTGAAAATATCGTTCAGTTTCCATTCTACTTAAAATCTTCTTGCGGTTCCGGTTCCACCCAAAAATTTTTTGCGATCCCGGTTCTACCTTTAAAGCGCTGATTTGTTAAAATCTTGACAATACCCTCATCTTGGGGAAAGGAAAAAGAGGCGGGAGAAAAGTACAAAAGAGAATGGGAAAGGGGAAAGAGGAAGGGAGAAAGGAAAAGGGAGAAAAGAGAAGGGAAAAAGAGAAATGAGATTCGAGAACCGGCTCAAATAGTACCGAGGCGTTATTTGAGCGCCGATCTAATAACTTTTTATATTATTCCACTAAAATATTTTACTTTTTTAGTTTAGTTCAGCATATGACAGCTGATGCGAATAATATAAACACATATTCAGCCCAATACCCTCTAAATAGTATCATATTCTTTGGATCTAAACCTTCTGATTCAATACAAAACCAGATGGTTGATTCAATTAAACAGATAAGCTCTGGGAATCGAACGACAATTGGAATATTACTAAACAATCAAGTAATAAAAATGTTTGTAAAAATTGTTTAATAAAAGTTTTTAGATAAATGAAACTGATCTAAAACATTTAACGGACAATGGATTACAAGTTGTTCCATGGAATGCGGATCCAAATAATTTAACTTCAGCTATTATCTCAAAGTTAAAATGCTAATATATTTTTTATTTACTTTGTAATATTATTGTGTGTATAAAGTTTATTACGATTTCTTATTTAAAAATGCCAAATTTGGCAAGTTTGCACCCATAGCCTAGTGGCTAGATCTTCAGCCCATAGGCTGAAGGTCGCGGGTTCGACTCCCGAGCAGATACTTTTTTTTTGATCGATATTTTTTTGCAACTTTAATCATCAAAAAAAAGCCCTAAAATGAGCCCATCGAAGAAAACCACTATTTTTCCAGTAATTGCCATATTTTTCACTACACATTTATGCAAAAACAAAAAAATTTTAGTTGTCACAGTTCTGGTCACTCCCTTGTAAGTTGCGAGGTCAAAACTAAGTAATTGCTTAGAAATAAGTCAAAATCCCACCCCTATTCTTGGGAGACCAAGGGGAAAATCGAATTTTCAAAAAGCTCTCCAAATCAGCTGATTTTTTTGTACTCGAGGGGTTTTTCAACATGGGGAACTCGAATCTGAACTTGTTGATTTTGACCGCAGGAAAGAGCCGTCGGATTCACCCTCGGGGATTCCGCGAGCGCCAAAGGCGCTCGGCCCTGGTACTCTTTTATTAATCTGTTAAACTCCACGAGTATCAAAAATTCAGAGCTATTCAAATTGTAAAGATTTTGTGATGGTATCTTTTTTCAGCTTTGTCATTTCCAGTAGCACATTTTGCACATATTTTGGGTTTGATCTATTCAGTGATTTAAAAAGTCTAGGGACAAAAATGACAATATTTTTGAAGAATGAAAAAATTTAATCAATGGTGTGATTCGAAGCTGCGAACATTTACGTGCAAATTTGTGTTTTTTTGCCACTACGCTATTTGCAATGAGCAGCTTTTCGATAAACTTTCGCCCTCTGTGCAACAAATTGATCATAGAAACAAAAATTTTTAGGCCAACGCACCTTTGGCGCTCAAAAACGCCTCCGGCACTATTTGAGCAGCGTTCTCCCTTCTTCTTTTTCCCTTCTCCTGTCTCCCATCTCAATCCCCCTTATCCTTTCTCCCGTCTCCATTTTCCTTCTGACTTTCTCTTTTTCCTTCCTCCCTTCTCCGTTCCCTCGCATTCCGAGTGATTCCCTGCGTTGCTCGGCCTCGCGAAAAATTTTTGAGCCCTTAGGTTTTTTATATCACCCGTTCTTCGATAGGTGTACACTGTGTGGTCAAAATTGAAAAATTCTCTCGGATTTGTGTTTCTCATATCCGAAAACCTCCGAGTACAAAAATTAGCCGATTTGGTTCCATTTTTGAAATTCGCATATTTTGCTCCTAGATTTATTATACACCCATCCGGTAGGGTACCTCAGGAGGTCAAAATTGAAAAATTCCTTCGGATTCGTGCTCCGAAAACCCCCGAGTATAAAAAATTAGCCGATTTAGTGCATTTTTGAAAATTGGAATATTTTGATCTTCTGGGGGGGGGGGTACCGTAGATTCCTTAAATGATTTTTTCAAATGTCAGGTTCTTCGAATTTGTGTTCCCCATCCCGAAAACCCCCGATTACAAAAAATTAGCCGATTTGGAGCCATTTTCTGAAATCCGCATATTTTAGCCCTAGGTTTTATAGAAAAATCGATTTTTGATCCTTTAGACGATTTTCCCGGTAAAGCGATGTTCTATAAAGTTGTTCCCCATTAAATTTCACGTTGAATTGAACCCGGTCGATATTTGACTTCAAAAAAAAGTTTTATGAAAATTTCATGAAAAGTAGGATTTTGTCTATAAATCAATTTTGACCCCAAAAATGATGTTTCCCGGGAAAATGATGTACTACAAAGTTGTTTCCCATAAAATTTTATGTCGATTAAAAAAAATTTTTTAGGCTAATAAAGTTAGCCCGCACACATTGACACACCAATATTTCTCCTTTAAAGAGTATAATAAGGCATAAATATAGTAAAGTATCGAAAAAGCAAATTCTAAATTATTCGCTAAAGATGAATAATTTCTTAAAGGATTGTCCCTTAATTATATGACATGTTAGCCCTTTGATAATTCAATTATGTTGTCGTAAATTCCACTATTTATTGATAATCTATTAAAAAAGGTGTGGTATGTAAATTGAAAAGCCAAACTGATAAGCTAATTGGTTAAACACCCTTTTTCTATTGATTCAATTAATCCAATTATAATTTTGCTTGCTTGTGATAAAAGCATGTTTATATTTAAATTTTTTGAACTAAAAGCAGAAATCAGGCACGTAGCGCAGGGGGTGGTCAATTGGCCCACCATCGAAATCCAAAAAATGAAAAAAATACCAATGGTACTCTTACGTTTATTTTCAGAATATTTAAAAATTTAAAAAATTGTTCCCCATTATGATTTTTCACAAAAACAGTCAAAATTTTCCATTTTTCCATCAACTATGTCTATTTTTTCAACAAAAATCGTAACTTTCTGAGCATTTTTAAAAAATTTGCGATAGGTAACTTTTTCCTGCAAAGCAATCCTGTTGTAACATGTCTGAAGGTTGTGGATTGGTTTTAATATTATTTGATTAAATTATTTAGAACTACAAATTTAAAAAAACATATAGTCTATTTTCCGGCGTGATACCAAAAAAGTTCTAACGATGGCCTAGTGGTCCAAGGCGCTAGACACCAATCTGAAGGCGCAGGTTCGATCCCTATCATATCGATTTGCGAAATAACAGTCGTGGAGGCCTGAAAATTTTTGCATATGGGTATTTTTTATACGAGGAACACGATACTGATGTTATTTTTGCATTTTGCCCTTTGAAAATGCCGTAAACGACCACGCAGGGATGCTTAAAAGCACGGATTTCGGGTATTCTGGCATTAAAATGACCTGATTTTTACCTCTAGAGGGTAATCGAGGATGTAGAACACTTAAAACCCCCTATCCCCTAACTTTTGATGAGGAACATTTTTCGCGTTGACAAGAAATTCTGAAAAAATTGAGGTTTTTCGGTATTCGAAAAATTGCCATGACTTTAACAGATCAACGTTTCATTCCGATAAACAACAATTTTTTCAGAATTTCTCGTCAACGCGAAAAATGTTCCTCATCAAAAGTTAGAGGATAGGGGGTTTTAAGTGTTGAGAGAAGACGATTGACATAAATTTTATGAGAGTATCTCAAAAATTTTTTCAATTTTTGCTCAGAAAAATTTTTCTAGGGGGTACCACAAGTTTTTTTTGTTTTCTGCATCCCTATCCCCTAAAAAAAGACCTCATGGAAACCCGGTTTACCGTTCATGAGATCTCGCGATTACAGACGTACGGACGGACACAGAAATCATAAATATAAAAAACCTATTCCTGTGCCCGTCCGTACGTCCGCGCGAGATCTCGGGAACAGTAAGTCGTCTTTTTTAATAAGTAGTAGGTAGGGGTAGGTGTGCAGGAAACCAAAAAAAAAGAAACCGGAGACAAAAATTTTTTTCATTTTTTACCTCTTAGGGGACCAAGGGGGAAAAATCGAATTTTCAAAAAGTTCTCCAAATCGGATGATTTTTTGTACTCGGAGGTTTTCGACATTGGGAACACCGATGCTGGTGCTAATTTGCAATTTAACCTAAGGGGACCTCCTACTTAGAGGGGTAACTCCCCCCGGCATAGCTTGCTTTGCCACGACAGGACCGTTTTGTCATGATGCATTTGCCACGAAAGTCCATTTTTTTCAAAAACGACAAAAATATTTTTGGTCGTTTTTGAAAAAAATGGACTTTCGTGGCAAATGCGTTCGTGGCAAATGCATCATGACAAAACGGTCCTGTCGTGGCAAAGCAAGCTATGCCTCCCCCTAGAGTCAAAAATTCAATTTTCCAAAAAGTGCTTCAAATTGGCTAATTGTTTGTGCCTGGGGATTTTTCNCACGAAAGTCCATTTTTTTCAAAAACGACCAAAAATATTTTTGTCGTTTTTGAAAAAAATGGACTTTCGTGGCAAATGCATCATGATAAAACGGTCCTGTCGTGGCAAAGCAAGCTATGCCCTCCCCCTAGAGTCAAAAATTCAATTTTCCAAAAAGTGCTTCAAATTGGCTAATTGTTTGTGCCTGGGGATTTTTCGGCGTGGGAAACACGAAGCCAACGCCTGCAACACCAACGCCTGCAGCCCCGATGCCTACTAAGTAGATACGGGCCTGGATGCGAATATAGGGACCGGGCAGTCCGTATGAAACGGTGTTGTAAATGACGCATAAAGCATTTCCCTTTAGTTTTAGACGCGCTAGTAGTTTTTTATATTTATGATTTAGGCCTAATATTACATTTTGTAATGAAGTACAAAATGGCCAGACCGGATAATAAGATAATGATTGCCGGGATAGTAGGCCTATTAGGTTTATTGATGCTGATAGCTGGTGGTATTATGCTTGGAATAGGAATCCATAAATCTAACCAAAAAACTGAAGAAACAGTAAATACCAATGCAATAGCAAAATATTTAACATTAAAAGCTCCAACAAATTTCTCTAGCTCTGATCTCCAAAATGATGCAAACTATAAAACATTAATAAATAATATAACAACTCAAGTATGAAAATAAAACAACAATTTAATATTTTTACTTAAAAAATTTAGTTAAAAGGCGCCGTTCAAAACAATCCAATAGTAAATGTGTAAGTTGTTTTTATTATATAATTTTTACAATTAAATAGAAGTTACTGAATTAGTTATGATAATTTATTTTCTAGAATTAGCGCTAGTGTATCTAGCAGGTATAAAAGAGACATTTCACTTGATTCAAGCGATTCTTTTGCTGATCTTTTGGCGGTATTAATCTATACAAGCGACTCCGATGAGAATAACACTGATATAATAAACCGAATTGCTGGTACTGGATTGCAAGTCTTGAATATTTATGGTAAATTTTATTTCAGAAATATATAGTAACTAGCCCGAATCCGCGCCGAGAAGAGCGGATTCGGGCCATAACTACAGAAACCAAATTTTACATCATTCAAAAACCTCTACATAAACACATATACAATAACAAACGACTCACAACACACTAACAAATATAGAGGTTGTTTTTTTTATTGCTTCCACATTTCAAAAATTCGACAAAAATCGAGTTTAAAGGGACACTAACCATGGCTTAGGTTTTGCCAACTTTTTTTAAAAAATTAATAAAAAAAATGAGTTTCAACCGAATTTGTTCGGGCGACCACACATTCGATTGCTGGTAATCTGGAGAATTTTTTGTAAAAAAATTATTGAAAAATCACACGTTTTATCCGAGATAAAGCCATTTGAAGTTTGGACCCAAAATGCCCATTTTTCCTTATTTTCAAAACTTTGCCAAAAATTGAGTATAGGACGGATTTCGTTGAGCGACGGCAATCTTGAAAGATGGGAATCTGAGGGATTTTTTACAAAAGAAATCATTGAAAAAGCTTTTAAAATCGCGAAGATATGATTTTTTGAAAATTATGCTTTTTTTCGATGTTTACCTTATTTCCAAAAAAGTGCAAAAATTGAAAAAAAGCATAATTTTCAAAAAATCATATCTTCGCGATCTTAAAAGCTTTTTCAATAATTTCTTTTGTAAAAAATCCCTCAGATTCCCATCTTTCAAGATTGCCGTCGCTCGAAGAAATCCGTCCTATACTCAATTTTTGACAAAGTTTTGAAAATAAGGAAAAATGGGCATTTTGGGTCCAAACTTCAAATGGCTATATCTCGGATAAAACGTGTAAATTTTCAATAATTTTTTCGGCAACATCTCTCATTAGGATTCCTGCAGCACTCCTCTATAGTCACAAAAAATTCAATATTTCAACAAACAATCAAACAACAAACTCAACACACACTAAACACGCATGCACACCACCAGAAACAACTTTTCTTTTGACCACAACATTCAAAAACTTCACCATAATTCTGGATGACAGCGTTCCTCACAACAAACACCACCAAAAGACTATAAGCGATTAACGCTGAAATTTTATTTTTAGATGATCAAACAATTTCAAAAGCAAATTATAGTTCAAGATTATGCAACAGCGTTAATCCAAATCCTTATATAGATATTGGATCCACTTCTTCGGGGCCAACAGTTACAACTACTTCAGGGTCTTATATTTCTACATCTGTAACTAGTGGCACTGGATCTACACAAAGCCCTGGCACTGGATCTACACAAAGCCCTGGCACTGGATCTACACCAAGCCCTGGCACTGTAACAACTCAAAGTTCAACAACAACGCAACCAGTTCCATATACGCCTTGTCCCATGTATATTAACATGATAGCTGATGCATCTAATGGCTTAACAGCTGCTCAATTCCAGGTTATTTCTGTTGAGTGCCCTGATATAATCAAATATTTAGATGCAATTAAGCTTTTTAGCTTTTGATGTTTTTGCCGTTGATTGGACTCACTTTGAAAGATTAAATTATGGATTTTATGCAAATCTTTTTCACTTTTATGGTTTTGTAGATGGTACGAATCAACTAGATATTCAAAAAGACGTCATCAATACAATTCAAGTAAATGGATCAGCTGCTAACATAAGAACGTAAGTTATATCTCTCAAAAATTTTATTCAGCGGATCTAGGATTTCATTTTGAGGTGGAA
>OZJO01003412.1:0-12017 GCA_900406225.1 Acrobeloides nanus | reverse complement strand
GAAAACTACAACGATTTAGAAGATGCCGTAAAAACAAAAAATGCTCCATTTTTGAACTTTTCAAATCTAGTAGTAACATTTTCATAGTCTTTTTTCGAGTGGACTGGTGCTTCAATTCTGGTAGTTATTTGTTTGCTATGTTTTAGCTCCTAAAAAGAATTTACAAATTGAATTCGAGTAAGAATAGTATATAGCCAGAAGGCTCACCGACCATCAAAATGGGGCTCGATCATAAAATTGCTGCACAATCAGAATCTCGGGGCATTAGGTATGAAGGTAATGAAAACGAATTCAAGGAATGCATATTTGAAGAAACAAACTCTGGTAGAAACGAACGATACGAATTTCGGTATATTCCTATTTTTCGAAGGTTGTATATAAAAAAACTTAAGATGCAATGCAGATTTGGAATGTTGTGGAAGAGTTTGTTGTACTCCCGAAGATGGTATAATACATGCATTAGTTCTATTAGCGATAATTCTTGGACTGTTAGCTTATCGATTTTCCAAGCAAAAACCTAAGCCCAAAAAAGGTAAATAGAAACACGTTTTATCTACTTCTATATTACAAACCGAGAGGAAAAAAGTTGCCCATTTTTGTTGTTGATATTCGTAAAATTCATGAAAAATGAAGCATTTTTTGTTTTTACGGCATGCTCTGAATCGCTAACGGCTTCGAGAAAATCGCAAATGAAATTGGTGAAATTTCAAATCTGTGTATTACAACGAAAACATGAACTCGATCATTTTTAACTTGCATCAATTAAAAGTTGAGTATTGAAGCGAAATTATCTGTTTGATCGCTTCAATAAACAACTTTTAATTGATTCAAAAGTCGTCTAGTTGAACAGCAAGACGGAATACAAGGGCGTATGCGGTTAGGGTCATCTAAAAATTTTTTTGCTTTATTTGTAAGTATGATATCATTCCGCGCGGTAGCTTTCATATTTATCTTCATTCTAATACTGAGAAAATTTTATCGTAGAAACATTCGCGTTCATGTTTTCGTTGTAATACACAGACTTCAAAGTGTTTTCGTTGTAACAGTTTTTAATGTGTTTTCGTTGTAATACACAGATTTCAAATTTCGCCAACTTCACATGCGATTTTCTCGAAACTGTTATCGACTCAAGGCATGCCATAAAAACAAAACATGCTCCATTTTTCATGAACTTTCCGAAAATATCAACAAAAATTGGCAACTTTTTTCCCCGACCGGACTTGATCCTTTAAAAATTAGCATGCATGGTTTGCAGAATTTTTCTATACACTTTACTGAATAATACATTGTGAATAACCTTTAAAAAAGTACAAAAATTAAAATTTTCAAACTATTTCAGTATAACCTAGGGTCTAAACAAACGAGGCTTGAACTTTTAAAGGTAGTGTGCAGGCAATTGAAAATGTGAATTCTCACAGATTTTCGTTTCAATACATAGACTTTTGGTGAAAAAAATCCATTTTTTTAAATTTTCGTAAAATGAACATTGTAGAAATTTTTTATAACTCTATGAAACGAATAAAATGACGCCAGAATTATCGAATTTGAACATTGTTTTGGGTTATTGAAACGAAAACCCTGAATCATGATTTTCGTTTCAATAACCCAAAACAATGTTCAAATTGGAAAATTTTGATGTCATTTTGTTCGTCTCATAGACGTTATAAAAATTTGCTATAATATTCATTATATGAAAATGGAAAAAATCGATTTTTTCGCAAAAAATTCAAAAAAGTTTGTGTATTGAAACGAAAACAAGAGCAATTTCAAATACAACATGGATTTTTCCATTAAACGTTTGTGTATTACAACGAAAACATGAACAATTTCAAACACAAAATGGGTTTTTCTACCAAACGTTTGTGTATTACAACGAAAATATGAGCAATTTCAAACACAAAATGGTTTTTCCACCAAACATTTGTGTATTGAAACGAAAACCTGCTCAGGCGGAAATTCAAAATTTCAATTGCCTGCGTACTAAATTGAATTTTGTTTAATCTTAAGTTTTGACAACATTTAAACCATAATTGTTGACAACCTTCTTCTAACTAACTTTTAGTTCCAGTCTATCTTCCCGAAATCAATAAATATCATGCCGATGACGAATCAGCCGGCTACAACATCGACAAAGATACACATGGCTATGGAAATCGGGCTTATGACCAGGCTGGCGCTGGTGCCGGTGATAGTAGCCTCGAAGATGCCCGAAACATCAACACGGCACAAACCCAACGTTATGGCCGAAATGAAGTCGGGCAAAGATCTTCCCTTTCTGATGAATTTGGACAAGGTGGCTATCGCCCAATACCGCAGCCGCCGAGATTCCATGAGCATGAAACGTTCGAAGAGGAGTTCAAAGAAGAGTATGAAATTGAACGATCCGGCTCGGGCAGCTCGCATGAAATGTTATAGATCTAATATCTTAACCTCAAATATAATTTTTTTCGATTGTAAAAAAATTTTTCTACTCTATCCTTTTCATCCATGACTATATGCTTAGAAGTACAATTAAAAGGCAGCAGCATCTCCAGAAAAATTTTTTAAAATTTTTGCAAAAATGACTTTTCTAGGGGTAATTTTATGCGAAAAATCGATTTCGTGCATTCCCGAAGCTTGAAAATGCTTCCCTGATTCAGGAAAATAAGAGTGTGTAAAAAATCCAAAATTTTAATATTTTCGCTTCAATACACACTCTTATTTCTCTGAATCAGGATCAGGGAAGCATTTTCAAGCTTCAGTAATGCGCACAATCGATTTTTCGCATAAAATTACCCCTAGAAAAGTCATTTTTGAACAAATTCCAAAAAATTTTTTTCGGAGATGCTACTGCATAGTTTACTCCCCTTAAAAATTGAACTTTTGATGAAATAAAAATTATTTCATGTCCACATTCAAATATCGGAAATGCTTCAGACTCTTTGGATAGACAAATAGATTAATGAGAGATCCAAGCCAAATACTAATACAAAACCTTCTATTATGGTAACTAGAAACCGCGTCCCAGGCTTCCCAATCAACAACAGCGTAAAAAATGGCCATATATGGCGTTTTACCATTACAACAATAATGAACAAAAATCAATTTTTTTCACTCTGGAAAGCATTTTGAAATTTTTTTAAGCACCGGAATCGTGTTCCCCAACCCCGAAAACCCTAAAAAAACATGTTTTTGAGAAAAATAAAAATTGTCGAAAAATTTCGATTTTTTTCAGCTTGGGGGACCAAGGCAAAATTTCGAAAAAAGTGTTGATTCTACCTATTTTGGACCTGAATAACATGAATATGCAAAAATTTTGGCACCTAAACCCATAAATACGAATTTATATGGGGGGTGCCAAGTTTTTTCCCCGCTACTGTATGGTAATATATACTAAAAATGGCTTATTTATGCATTATCTCGGCCAAAAATGCACTTCATAAAAATTTTTTGCATTTTAATATTTTGAGTAGTGTAATTTTTAAAATTGTTGCAAAAATTTTTTAAAATTTTGCAAAATTTTTCGAGAAAATCGTAAAAAATCGCTAAAAAACACCATTTTTTGGCATTTTGACCCATTAGGACTGGGTTTCACGCTTTCTAAATGCTCGCAATCGATTTTTCAGGCGAATTTTACCCCCGGAAGGTCAGAAATACAAAAAATTGAACTTTTTTCTTCAAAATCGGATTTTTCCCCCATTGGTGAACCCCCCCTTTAAAGGAGGAGGGCCGATTAAGAGACGAGTTATCGCAAAAAATTTTTTTCAAAATTTTGTCGACAAACGTAAAAAATGTTCGAAGCGATAAAAAAATATTGTTTTCGAGGAAAAATAGAAAAAAAATTTTTTGGGTGTTTTTTGGCCTTGTTTTACACCAAGTTTCAATCAATAAATATTTGCATGTGTGGATCGAAGGCTAAAAATGTCAGATTTTATTCATCATCATTACTCTCTTCATGAGAAANCAAGTTTCAATCAATAAATATTTGCATGTGTGGATCGAAGGCTAAAAATGTCAGATTTTATTCATCATCATTACTCTCTTCATTTTTTACGTTTGTCGGAAAATTTTTGAAAAAATTTTTTTGCTATAACTCGCCTCAATCGGCCCTCCCCTTGAAGAGAATCACCCGAAATGTCTGAAAAAGTTGCCAGGCGTAATGGCCTGGTCGATTTGTTCTCGCGGTCTGTTACCGCAACTTGCATGAGCCACGGTCGCGGTTCTGCGTTTTCGATTGTCTTTCTTTTCGTACGGTTTTCTCGCCAGTTGCATTCTTCGCCTCGGCATGAGAAGTGAAGACGCTTTGCTCGGACCGGTTTCTTTCCCGCCTGCTTCTTGCAAATAATTTTATGTTCAATCGTCATAGTCGCGCGCGCCTACTACCACTTACCATTACTGCATAACTCGGGAAGATGCACATAGGCTATCTTGCTTTAATGGTTCGCCTGGAAGTGTTTTTGGCTTATGAGAATGCTGCTGCGTTTTTTGAATGAATTGATAAAGACTTGATAACTAAACAAAGCAGATTTAATATATTAAAATATTTAGAATCCTAGGCGTGTTCAGTTACATTAGTCGATTACCTGAATCAGGATCAGGGAAGAAGCGTTTTCAACCATCGGAAATGCGCGCAATCGATTCCTCGCCAGGGGTTGAAAAAGGGGCCGAGGCCGGCCCCTGGAAGTCGGGCCCTGGGGGCAGCCTCTAGACCGGCCCCAGCCTGGGGCCCTAGGGGGCTTTTGAGGCCGGTGGTGGCTTTGGAGTCATTTTTTTTGACAGCCCCCTAGGGCCAGACTACGAAGGGCCATCCCCCAGGCCCCTTTTCGACCCCATAACCCTCCCGAGTTATGTTATGACCTAAGAAAGCAACCTTTTTCGAACCAAAAATACATTTCTGCGGTTTCAATTTTAAGAAAAAGGGTCATTTTTGAAAAACATTGTTGGCTCGAAAAAAAAACATGAAAAAATCGCCCAAATTCCGGTTTTTTTTCGATACACCCTGTAAATTGGTTTTAGTGCTGCTACTCTACTAGTTTTCAAAAACTAAAATAAATTGTTGATATAAACTTTTGTAATTTTTTATTCTTTTTCTCTTATGACACATTTCTCGCATTCTTGCCACACCCTATTATTTACGCTTGACCCCAATAGTACTCGCGGAAACTTAATGGATTAGGTTCTATAAAAATTTTCAATTTGTATAAAAACAACTTGATAATGGATCATTTTTTCCATTTCGTAATTTTACGGCCCTGATTTTTCGCATACAAGGGGCACAACGACTTTTCGCACACTTGCTCTAAAAATATCCATGTGTCAAATGTTTTTATGCCATTCTAAACGCCATTTTTACGCAATTTTTGAAATGATGTTCAAGGGTGATTAAAAAGAAAAAATCTCTACTTTATTTTTGTGTTATTTATGAATATACCGGTTTTCCTCTAATACAACCCGGGGGTTGTATTTTTCGATCCATCTCTAGAGGGGGATTGTATTAGAAAGGGGGAGGGGTTCTATTAGAGCTCAAAAAGTTATAACTAATCCTCCAAAACATACAAATATTACACGTTTTGATAAGAGGAAGCAATTTTTTTGGAGGGGGAGGTTCTATTAGTAGGGGGATTGTATTTTTTTATCCATCTCTAGGAGAGGGGGTTGTATTAGAGGAAAACCGGTAATCGTTTTTGATTTTGTTATTTTTTTTAAATACACGAACCATAGATCGGCAAGGTGGGGGGACCACCTCATCGGGGGGGGGGGGGCCNNNNCATGGCCCCCCCCCCCGATGAGGTGGTCCTCCACCATATCATTAAATTCGGCTAAGATTTTAATAAAAAAAAGGACCTTTTTTTAGCTTCAGGTAGCCTTCTGACACCCAATTTTTACCACCTCATATGTTCGGGCCCATGAGGTGGTTCCCCCTCAATTTTGGGTCCATGAGTGAGTGGGTCAGGAGGGGGGCTCCCCCTTACTGACCTATGAAACGAATCTTATTGTTAAAAAATTTTCAAAATCTTTTAGAAATGATTTATAGCGCAAAATCAGTTANGGGGGGGGGGCTCCCCCTTACTGACCTATGAAACGAATCTTATTGTTAAAAAATTTTCAAAATCTTTTAGAAATGATTTATAGCGCAAAATCAGTTACTATAACTTTCGCCATGATAACTTTCGCCATTTTCATGTCAATAAATATTTAATTTCAGACTAATTGAGTTGCCTGATTTGCAATAAATATGTATATTGACACGAACGTGACGAAAGTTATATTTTTTTGGCAACAGCGAAAGTTGTCGTGGCGAACATGAAACGTGGCGAAAGTTATAGTGCTCAAAATCACGCTTGCGATAGCATAAAAAACATCGAGCGCAGTGGTGTTTTTAGAGCTTATGTGCGAAAACTCGAGTTGCGAAAATTTGTTGTGCACAAGTTCGTATGCGAAAAATCATAGAGCCAATTTTACAAATTAAGTTACCACATGGTAACATGCTACATTGTTTTGAATTCTTGATCGATTTTTTGTACACAAAAAAGTTAACCCGATTAGGTTCGATAAAATGGAATTGAGCATGAGAAAGAATGCAGAAAAAGCCGTCTTGTAAACATTCTGTTAAAGTTGTTGTGCGCATTCATTTGAAATGATTGCGGTCGTTGGTTCCAAAAGGATCCAGTTTTTTGATTCAATTAGAAAGAGAGGCAGCAGTGTGATTCTGAGAAAAGAAGGCAGGAAGAAATTTTTGTCGAAGTTTTGTTGTTAACTACAGCAATATTATTTCTCTTTTTGGGTACTTCGCTCGAATCGATTAATTTTTGGGAGCCCTTGGGCTTCAGAACTCAAGAGAAGCGTTAGGATGGTTTTATATCAGGGAGCAATTTACAACAACAAAAAATCATCAAGGCTTATGATTTTTGGACCGGCCAAAACATAGGGGGGTCGTTTGGTTTTTTCGGCATTCGTCGATTTTATAGGTGGAAATTGCCCGCGTCATGCGGGAAATCCGAATTTGACATTTTCGAAGCGAAAAAACGCTTCCCTGATTCAGGGAAAGCCTGTGTATTGAAGCGAAAAGTCGCAAAAATCGCATTTTTGCCTAAGAACAACCCCTTTTGGGGTAAAAATGTGCGGGGAATCTGAATTTGATATTTATAAAATTCCTCAGATTCAAGAAAAGCTGTATATCGGCGCGAAAATTCGAGAAAATAACATATTTTGATCTAAAAACAACGCTTTTTCTTTCCACACACATTTTTACCCCAAAAGGAGTCGTCGTTTTTAGGCAAAAATCGCATTTTTGCGACTTTTCGCTTCGATACACAATATGCCTTCCCTGAATCAGGGAAGCGTTTTTCGCTGATTCTCACGACGTTCCGTCGTTTTTAGGCAAAAATCGCATTTTTGCGACTTTTCGCTTCGATACACAATATGCTTTCCCTGAATCAGGGAAGCGTTTTTTCGCTTCGAAAATGTCAAATTCGGATTCCCCGCATGTTTTTACCCCTATTGGGGTCATTTCTAGAAAAAAAATTTTGAAATTTTTTCACTTGAGTGTTTTTTCTCAGACCTCTCCTGAATCAGGAAATTTTTTGCGACTTTTCGCTTCAAATACACAAACCTTCCCTGAATCAGGGAAGTCTTTTTTGAGTGTTTTTGTGAGTGTCTCCCCCTATTGTGTGGTAGCTTCATTTTTTGTCAATTTTGATTATCTAGTTGATGTTTTCTGAATGATATCACTTTTAAATGAAATTAAAACTAATTTATTTCGTGAATCATTTGTTGCGGAATTTATAAGACATTAAACCACCAAGAACCAGTCCCACTCGGGAAAAACACTATGAAAAAATTATCTATTCGAAAAGTTTATGAAACATGGAGCATTTTTTGTTTTACAGCATGTTCTGAATCGTTGTAGTTTTTGAGAGAATTGCGTTTGAAGTTGGCGATTTGTGAAAAATCTGTGTATTACAACGAAAACATGAACCCAGTGAAAATTCATTCCTAAATCAATAAAAGTTGTGTATTGACGCGAAATTTCAAAAAGTGCAAGAATAGCCACTAATAGAACTAATGCTAGTATTATAAAGAGGAACCATCAGCCTAAAATTTACGCTTATAGAACTAACTGCCATGAATGCATTAGTTCTATTAGCGGCTATTCTTGGACTTTTTGAATTTTCGCGTCAATACACAAGTTTTATTGATTCAGGAACGAATTTTCACTACATTCATATTTTCATTGTAATACAAAGTCTGTAATACAAAGCTTGTGCCGTTGCTTGTGGGGACACGATAGCTTGTGGCGACCTCAATTCTCTTGAAAACTACAACGATTGAGACCATGCCGTAAAAACAAAAAATTCTCCACTTTTCATGAATTTCCAAATATATAACGTTTTCATAGTCTTTTTTTTCGAGTAAACTGGTGCTTTAATTCTGGTAGTGATTTTTTTGTTATATTTTAGCTCCTAAAAAGAATTTCCAAATTGAATTCGAGTAAGAATAGTATAGCCAGAAGGCTCACCGACCATCAAAATGGAGATTGCTGCACAAGAGAAATCTACGGGCATTTTGTATGAAGGTTATCAAAACGAATTCAAGCTATGCATATTTGAAGATTCTGGTATTCAGGGTAGAAACGAACGATACGAATTTCGGTATATTCCTATTTTTCGAAGGTTGTATATAAAAAAACTTAAGATGCAATGCAGATTTGGAATGTTGTGGAAGAGTTTGTTGCACTCCCGAAGATGCTACTGTACCATTATGGTGAGTTGAGATGTATATACGTATATATACTATACAGAGTGAGCCGAAAACCGTACTTTTGCATTTTTTGGTAAAAAATGTTCAAAAAAATTTTTTTTAATCGCATGAAAATACCCCTTATAGGTGGTTTTTGAAAAAAATGTTCACCAAAAAAACGCAAAAGTACGGTTTTTTGGCTCACCCTGTATATGCATATATATGTTACTGTTTTATCTTAAAGGCCTAGGCTTAAGCCTAAGTTTAAGTCTAGGCCTAAGCCCAAGCCTAGGCTTAGGCTTAAGCTTACGCCTAAGCTTAAGCCCAAGTCTTTCAGATAAAACGATAACATATATACATATATGTATAGAAATTTATAACCATAAATTTTAGGCTGATGATCCTCTTTATAATACTAGCATTAGTTCTATTAGCGGCCATTCTTGGACTGTTAGCTTATCTATTTTCCAAGCGAAAACCTAAGCCCAAAAAAGGTAAATAGAAACACGTTTTATCTACTTCTATATTACAAATCGAGAGGAAAAAAGTTGCCCATTTTTGTTGTTGATATTCGTAAAATTCATGAAAAATGAAGCATTTTTTGTTTTTACGGCATGCTCTGAATCGCTAACGGTTTCGAGAAAATCGCAAATGAAATTGGTGAAATTTCAAATCTGTGTATTACAACGAAAACAGTACTACGATAATTTTTAACTTGCATCAATTAAAAGTTGAGTATTGAAGCGAAATTATCTGTTTTGATTTATCGTAGAAACATTCGCGTTCATGTTTTCGTTGTAATACACAAATTTTCAAATTTCGCCAACTTCACACGCGATTTTCTCGAAACCGTTATCGATTCAAGGCATGCCGTAAAAACAAAACATGCTCCATTTTTCATGAACTTTCCGAAAATATCAACAAAAAATGCCAACTTGTTTCCCCGACCGGACTTGATCCTTTAAAAATTAGCATGCATGGTTTGTGGAATTTTTCTATACACTTTACTGAATAATACATTGTGAATAACCTTTAAAAAAGTACAAAAATTAAATTTTTTCAAATTATTTCAGTATAACCTAGGGTCTAAACAAACGAGGCTTGAACTTTTAAAGGTAGTGTGCAGGCAATTGAAAATTTGAATTCTCACAGATTTTCGTTTCAATACATAGACTTTTGGGTGAAAAAATCCATTTTTTAATTTTCGTATTTGAACATTGTAGAAATTTTTTATAATGAAACGAATAAAATGACGCCAGAATTATCCAATTTGAAAATTGTTTTGGGTTATTGAAACGAAAACATGAATCATAATTTTCTCTTCAATAACCCAAAACAATGTTCAAATTGGAAAATTTTCATGTCATTTTGTTCGTCTCATTTAACTATAAAAAATTGCTACAATGTTTATTTTATGAAAATTGAAAAAATCGATTTTTTCGCAAAAAATTCAAAAAAGTTTGTGTATTGAAACGAAAACAAGATCAATTTCAAACGCAAAATGGATTTTTCCACCAAACGTTTGTGTTTTGAAACGAAAGCCTGCTCAATTCAAAATTTCAATTGCCTGCGTACTAAATTGAATTTTGTTTAATCTTACATTTTGACAACCTTTAAACCATAATTGTTGACAACCTTCTTCTAACTAACTTTTAGTTCCAGTCTATCGCCCCGACATCAATGAATATCGTAGTATAAAGCATGCCGATGACGAATCAGCCGGCTACAACATTGACAAAGATGCACATGGCTATGGAAATCGGGCTTATGACCAGGCTGGCGCTGGTGCCGGTGATAGTAGCCTCGAAGATGCCCGAAACATCAACACGGCACAAGCCCAACGTTATGGCCGAAATGGAGTCGGGCAAAGATCTTCCCTTTCTGATGAATTTGGACGAGGTGGCTATCGCCCAATACCGCAGCCGCCGAGATTCCATGAGCATGAAACGTTCGAAGAGGAGTTCAAAGAAGAGTATGAAATTGAACGATCCGTCTCGGACAGCTCGCGTGAAATGTTATAGATCTAATATCTTAACTTCAAATATAATTTTTTTCGATTGTAAAAAATTTTTTCTACTCTATCCTTTTCATCCATGACTATATACTTAGAAGTACAATTAAAAGGCAGCAGCATCTCCAGAAAATTTTTTTTGAATTTTTGCAAAAATGACTTTTCTAGGGGTAATTTTATGCGAAAAATCGATTTCGTGCATTCCCGAAGCTTGAAAATGCTTCCCTGATTCAGGAAAATAAGAGTGTGTAAAAAATCCAAAATTTTCATATTTTCGCTTCAATACACACTCTTATTTCTCTGAATCAGGATCAGGGAAGCATTTTCAAGCTTCAGTAATGCGCACAATCGATTTTTCGCATAAAATTACCCCTAGAAAAGTCATTTTTGAACAAATTCCAAAAAAATTTTTTCGGAGATGCTACTGCATAGCTTACTCCCCTTAAAAATTGAACTTTTGATGAAATAAAAATTATTTCATGTCCACATTCAAATATCGGAAATGCTTCAGACTCTTTGGATAGACAAATAGATTAATGAGAGATCCAAGCCAAATACTAATACAAAACCTTCTATTATGGTAACTAGAAACCGCGTCCCAGGCTTCCCAATCAACAACAGCGTGTTCCAGCACAGCAAAATTTGACAGCAAAAATTATCAAAATTTTCCATTTTTTAACCAAAAATACCCAAGCTTTTTCCATTTTTTCTTCAAAATTCATCCTTTTTGCATTAACCACTACATCATGTAGAAAAAATGAAAAATTTTGGACCTGATTTAGTGAAAAAATAGGAAATTTTGGTCATTTGCCCCCCATCCGAACTAGTACCGTTTATTTTACGGTTATTTTTGATGAAAAATCATAATGGGGAACCATTATGATTTTTGAAAAAATTTTTGGTTTTTCGGAAAATTATTTTGTCACTTTTCGTGTTTTTTGACCTTACAGGCAAGGGATGAGGTTAAAAATTTTTTCGACAAAAAATTGAGCTCAAACTCATATATGGGCTATTCGAATATGTATGTTTCAAATAAAAATTTTTTGGTTTGCCCCTTCCCCCCATCTGAACTAGTACCGTTTATTCTATGCAGTGTACATTTTAGATACAAATTTCTGTTTTACAGTAAGTTTCAATCCATAAAAACACCTAAAAATGACCAAAAAATACCTTAAAAAATTTTCCGTGTGTTTTTTGGCCTTGTTTTACAGCAAGTTTCAATCAATAAATATTTGCATGTGTGGATCGAAGGCTAAAAATGTCAGATTTTATTCATCATCATTACTCT
>OZJO01003411.1:0-13272 GCA_900406225.1 Acrobeloides nanus | reverse complement strand
TTTTTTGCTTTTAGTTTCAAAAGCAAAGATAATCCAAAAAATTCCTGATCATCCTAATATGAACATAATAATACCTAATACGAACATTCAATATGTCGCTTCACACTTGAAAATTTTTAAAGTGAATTTTAAATTTGAATCAATTACCTCTCATCCCCAAATAAATTTTAGGGAAATAAAAATCTATCTCAAAATATTGTTACATCATTTTGGTCCTCTGCTTGTGGAGTAGACTACCTTGAACCTGGATTAACATATTTATTGTCCGGTAGGAATTACAAAATTTTAAAATAGTAAAATTTTTAGGATATTATGGAAGAGATGACAGACTAGAAATTGGTCTTTGCTTTTTTATGCCCGTTGAAAATGGAAATTTTACCGGGCATCCCGAATGGAGTACAGTTTCTGATGAACTATATCAAAGATTAACAAATGGAAATTTCCCAAAATGCGAGGAAGGAAATAATAATCAACTTTGATTTTCGTGTATAAATTTAAATTTAAAAAAATAAAAAATTTATATACAGGATGATTTTTTTCGATTTTGAATTAAAATTCATTTTTTGAGCAAAATTTTTTTTAAAAGTGACGTCATAATCTAATGGAAATATAAAAATGTTAAAACAATCATTATTTTTTTCTATTTAAATTGGTTTGCCGGATCGGGTCAGGGTTTGGGTCAGGGTTCGAGTCACGGGTCGGGTCAACGGGTCGGGTCGGGTCAGAGGGTCCGGGGTCAAATTTTCAGGTTTTTCCAATCAAAAATAGACGGGTCACCGGGTCGGTTTTCTATCAATAGTAAAAATACTTAATTTTATGTAAATTCAACTTTGGGGTAGTCAATGATTATTAAATAAAAAAAATTTGCATATTATAAAAATTTATTTATTACAAAGTTAATATTTTTATTACAAAAATATATTTTTTATTACACAAATAAATTATTTTTGCGACGCAGCGGTAGCCGCAACCCGTTTACATACTCAGCGGCAACTTTATACTCTATTTATACCTTGCTTGCCGCTAGCGTTGAAGCTAGATTTGCTGCTTGCACTGAGTATGTAAACGAGCCTTTATAAATAAACATTTCTCAAAATTAATTTTTCGTCTTCGGCTCTTGTTTTCTGCCTTAACTCAAGGATTTCAGCAAAAAAATTTACGCATATTGGCGCGAAAAAATATAGAGAGACCAAGGTGATTTTTAAATTTTTTTTAAAAATTGAAAAATTCACCTTAGCCCTCCTTATGGTTTTGCTAAAAAATTTTGGAAAATTAGAAAAAAAATATAAAAGGAGACCCTTATGTTCTTCCTAAAAAGTTTGGAGAAAAATCGAAAAAACATAAGGGAAACCGTATGTTAAAAACAACCGCGTAAATTTCAAAAATTTTGAAACCCTAAAAAAACTGGTCTAGAAGCTCATCTTTGTGGGTATAGCCTCCCTCATACATCAAAATTAATTTCTGAAAATCTTATTACATATTTTGTTCTTTATGGCGTATTTTATTTATATTAACATCACATCAAAGTTTACTATAAACTAGGTACAGTCCCTTGCGAACCAGAAAACCATTTTATAAATCTGGACAGACAAAAGATTTCATTCCTTACAGTCTTGCTCATTATTATCAACAACCAGGGTGGCGACAAACATAAGACATCGTGAACAAATCTTTGCACTTCGAGAAGATGATCAGCAAAAATAATGTTTGGGTTAAAAGTATTAATGAAAAATAAAACCTTAATTTTCCACAAGTTATACATTCGTCTATTTTCAAAAATTGACTTACTTGTAAAACTCCAATCATAAATTGTTCTATAAACATGATAAATGTTAAAATGCATAGCTTTGTCTCCGGACTAGAAACAAAATTGTTTTGAATTGACACATGCTTGTTTAACTTTTTCTTTCGCTTAATGATCAAGAGTGTTAAAGTTGTCGAGTTTAGTAAGAGATTAATAAAAGCTGATATAAAACTTATGAGAAACATACCAAAACTTAGAGTTATCTAAAATTTGAGTACTATATTTGAAATTTTGAAAAACTGGACTAGCTCTTTAACCCTAATCCTGCAACGTTATTTTGTTGCAAAAATAGCCTGTTTTAAAAGACCTCTAAGAATCTCATAAAATAGCCGATTCAAATAAAATTTGCTGTATTATTTAGTTCTACTTTAGAGCTTCAAAATGTGGTATAAACTTTTTCTCAAACCTTTATATTTGCCGAGATATAACGATTTGACAAACGGTACTTTTTTCTTTGGGGTCTGTTGGACCCCAGGTTGCCGGATTAGGGTTAAAGGAACTGTCTACATGGTTACCTTTTTATTACATTAAAAAAATTCATAACAAATTGAGTTTTAGTCGGATTTTGACTTACGACCACTCATTCAAAAGCTAATAATCTGAGAAATATTTTGAAAAAAAATATCGAAAAATCATTGATTTTACAGTTGCAACATCAACACCTTATTATGTAAATTTTTCGAAAATTAATCAATTTTAAAAAGTCACCAAAAATCGAAATGTGATCGGATTTATATGAGCGACCACTCATTCGAAAGCTGGGAATCTAATGAAAATCGTGCACAAAAATCATCAAAAAATCTTACATCCTCATCGAGATATGGTTGTTCGAACATATGTTCTTTTTATTCAAAATATCAACAATTATGTAATTTTGAATAAAAAGAACATATGTTCGAACAACCATATCTCGGTGAGGATGTAAGATTTTTTAATGATTTTTTTGTACAATTTTCATTAGATTCCCAACTTCCGAATGAGTGATCGCTCGCATAAATCCGATCACATTTCGATTTTTGATGACTTTTTGAAAATTGACTAGTTTGCGAAAAATTTGCATAATAAGGTGTTGATGTTGCAACAGTTATATCTCTGTAAAATCAAAAGATTTTTTTATATTTTTTTCAAAATGTTCCTCAGATTACCAGCTTTCGAATGAGTGGTCGTAAGTTCAAAATCCGATTAAACCTCAATTTTTTATGGCTTTTTAAAAAATGTAACAAAAAGGTTACACTTGGGCAGTTCCTTTAACCATCTGACAGTTCTTTAATGATAAAAGATTGATTTTAAAAAATGAAAGTTTTTATCATTAAATATCTGATCTCACTCCATATTTCCATTCCATATTTTGAAGAATAACATAATAAACTTGATCATATTCATTGTGAATATAACTTGTGCACTTCACAACATTGTTAAACCATATCTGCCATGTGAAGCCTATTGGAGCAAGGAAAACTATTGCTAAACCAAGTGGTAAAATCTTTCCCCAAATCTATAAAAAATTGCTTTCACTAGATATTCCTTGTGTTTATAGCACCTGTTTATAGTCAAAAGTAAATTTTATAGTTATAAAACGATTTGCGCATAGTAAAATTGTTATAAACAGNATCTATAAAAAATTGCTTTCACTAGATATTCCTTGTGTTTATAGCACCTGTTTATAGTCAAAAGTAAATTTTATAGTTATAAAACGATTTGCGCATAGTAAAATTGTTATAAACAGGTCAGCAAACATAAAATAAGCAGAAGCAAAATATAAAAAAGTCCAAATAAAGCTTTCTTGTGGCATACCATCATATAAAAATCGAGTAATAGGAGAATAGGTAAACCTATCGATAAACTGAGAAATTATCCACCACAACGATTCCTAAATATGGGTTTAAAAGAAAAAGAACAATTTGATCAATCCATAGTTCCTTGCTTTTCAGTTTTATATTGCGAAAATTGAACATCGATTGTATTTCTAGGCGGGAAATCGATTGCTAGATTGACGATCTTTGAAAACCCATTTCTGGCTTCTCACGTAAAGTACCTTTATGGAGGCACCATAACAAACATTTTTTATACTTTTTGTCAAATCTAGGAAACCAAGTTTGTGATGTTTACTTGTCAGACCCTGATTCACAGAATACGAATTTATGAACCTTTTAAAAAAAGTTACCCCTCATAGGTGTAACTTCCAGTGTTCAAAATCGAGTTGTTCATGTCGAAAAACATTTGAATATAAAAATTCAGTCAATTTGGAACAAATGTTTAAAAATCGAATTTGTTACCACTTGGTCCCCTTCTAGTAATTCAAAAAGCTTACTATAATGCTGGCTATGATAAATACTCTATAGAACGGGCTAGAAAATTCTTCCCGTTTCCTATTTGTTAGTAACAAGATTATAACCCTAATGTTTAAACATAACGAAGGTACGCCATAAAATAAAGCCAATAAAGTTGATTTATTTTTCCATTGCATATCTAAACCACCGACACTCCCAGCTTGTTGAATAATTTGACAAAGAGATGTGTATGATAAATTAAGCGACATATTCAATACGTTCAAATCAACTCAGAAATCGAAAAAATATAACGGAATTAGAAGCTAGATGGGGGAGCTTAGAAAATTGTGTCTTGATAATGCTTGAATATGTTTCAAATTCTATGTATTGTAAAAAAATATCTAAAAAGGATAAAACCTTTTTAGTCACATTAAAATTATTCGGCTAAATAAGCCGAATAATTTTAATTATGTTTATTATATTCGAAATGATTTGAGTGTATAAAGTTAAATTTACACGCTTATCTCAATCCTTTGCCACAAATATCATACAAAAAGCACTACCCTTAAACAAATCACAGTAGGAAAGTTTTTCATTTTTCGATTTATGAGAAGGAAAGGGAGATGGCCCACTTCCCCCTTGCAGTGGCTTAATTAGGGGGGAGTTTTGGGGTGTAGAAAAATCAAAACTTACGAAATTCCATAGAAAATTGCTTTTTTTAGCCGAAAATGTAGGGACGGTCAGGTGTTTTTTTTACCATCATCTTCCTTTTATCTAACTTGTCCGCTTACATTTAATCCAGCTAATAATCTTTAACAAAACTTTTAGACTCGCTTCCTTCTTAACTCAAGTAATTTTTCATGGTCATTTATGCCAGTGAACTCCACTGCCTGTCTTGCCACTTGGGAAACGTCCTCTTAGGAAATGTACCATTTCCACCAGTTAAAATTCAAAATCCGTGAACATTTAAGAAAAAATAAATACAGCTTTTTTTATAACTCAACTAATAAAATGACGTCAAAATTATTGAATTTGAAAAATGCTTTGGGTTATTGAAACGAAAATTCTGAATCAGAGTTTTCTTTTCAATAACCCAAAACATTGTTCAAATTCGATAACTTTGATGTCATTTTATTCGTATCGTCGAGTTATAAAACATACTTAAAACATATTTATTTTCTTCTAAATGTTCAAAGATTTTGAATTTTATAATGATTTATTAAATCGTTTCAATGACAATTTTCATTGATGCCTGAGTGCCGGCTCTTCGCTTCAATGTTCAAACTCATTTGAATTCAAAAATGACAATTTTGTTTTGATCATAACTTTTTACCGTTAGATTTTCAGGTGGTGCCGTAAAAACAAAAAATGCTCCAAATTTTGTGCTCTATCAAATGGCATTATTTTCTCAAAAGTAGACTGATCCTTTAATTTTATGTAAAATCAACTTTGGGGTAATCAATATTATTAAATTTGCATATTATAAAAATTTAAAAAATTTACATATTACAAAAATAATATTTTTATTACAAAATTAATATTTTTTTTATTACACAAATAAATTATTTTTGCGGCGCAGCGGTAGCCGCAACCCTTTTACATACTCAGTGGCAACTTTATACTCTATTTATACATTGCTTGTAGCGTTGAAGCTAGATTTGCCGCTTCCGCTGAGTATGTAAACGAACCTTTATAAATAAGCATTTCTCAAAATAAATTTTTCGCCTGCTGAGGGACGGCTGCTCTTGTTTTTGCCTTAAAATTTTGGCGACCCTAAAAAAATTGGTTTAGAAGCTCATTGTTGTGGGTATAGCCTCCCCCATACATCAAAATTAATTTCTGAAAATCTTATTACATATTTTGTTCTTTATGACGTATTTTGTTCATATCAACACCAAATCGAAGTTTACTATAAACTAGGTACAGTCCCTTGCGAACCAAAAAGCCATTTTATAAATCTGGGTAGACGAAAGATTTCATTCCTTACAGTCTTGCTCATTATTATCAACAACCAGGGTGGCGATAAACAGAAGACATCGTGAACAAATCTTTGCACTTCGAAAAGATGATTAGCAAAAATAAGGTTTGGGTTAAAAGTATTAATGAAAAATAAAACCTTAATTTTCCACAAGTTATACATTCGTCTACTTTCAAAAATTGGCTTACTTGTAAAACTCCACACATAAATTGTTCTATAAACATGATAAATGTTAAAATGCATAGCTTTGTCTCCGGACTAGAAACAAAATTGTTTTGAATTGACACATGCTTGTTTAACTTTTTCTTTCGCCTAATGATCAAGAGTGTTAAAGTTGTCGAGTTTAGTAAGAGATTAATAAAAGCTGATATAAAACTTATGAGAAACATACCAAGACTTAGAGTTATCTAAAATTTGAGTACTATACAAATTATTTTTTTATTGCTCCCACATTTCAAAAATTCGCCAAAAATCGAGTTTAATTCTGTTTCCATCGCTCGATGATTCAATCGAACGTCCTAACCACGGGATTTTTTTAGAAAAATTTTTTATTGAAAAAGCTTTTAAATTCGATTTTTTAGCCCAAAATATTGAAAATTACGATTTTTGAAGTTTCTACCCCAGTACAACATTTCTAGTATTTTTGGGCTAAAAAATTGAATTTAAAAGCTTTTTCAATAAAATTTTTTTCTAAAAAATCCCATGATTAGGACGGTCGATTGAGCCATCGGGCGACGTTAATAGAATTAAACTCGATTTTTGGCAAATTTTAAAATGTGGAAGCGATCAAAAAAATAACCTGTATTTGAAATTTTGAAAAATTGGACTGTCTCTTTAAGGCAGGAGCATAGCCAGAAATTTTTTAAGGGGGGGGATATCAAGCTTTTTTCTAAAAAATCATAAGGGAGACCCTTATGTTTTTTATTTTTTTATGTCTTAAAAAATGACATTTTTATCATTAAATCTCTGATCTCACCCCATATTTCCCTTCTAACTGTTGATAAAGAACATAATAAATTTCATCATGTCGATTAAGATTATAAATTGTACATTTCGCAACATTATTAAACCATAGCTGCCATGTGAACCCTATTGGAGCAAATAAAACTATTGCTAAACCAAACGGTAAAATCTTTCTCCAAATCTATAAAAAATTGTTTTCACTAAATATTCCTTTCGTTTATAGCACCTGCTTATAGTCAAAAGTAAATTTTATAGTTATAAAACGATTTGCAGATAGTAAAATTGTTATAAACATATCAGCAAACATGAAATAAGCAGCAGCAGAATAAAAAAAAGTCAAAATAAAGCTTTCTTGTGGCATACCATCATATAAAAATCGAGTAATTGGAGAATAGGTAAATCTATCGATAAGTTGATAAGTTATCCAATACAATGAGTCCTAAATGTGGGTTTAAAAGAAAAAGAACATATTTAATCAGCCCAAAGTTCCTTACTTTTTAGTTTTATATTGCGAAAATTGAATCTAGATGATCACTACTATTCAGAGAAGGGGTGAGTATTGAAGCAAAATGAACAAATGTTTGAATTTTCGCCGGAAAACTGATGGATTTTCTAGGTGGTGATCGATTGATCGCATTATCGATGTATAAAATGCTTCGCAGACCCTGATTCACAAAATACGAATTTATGAACCTTTATCAGAAAGTTACCCCTCGTAGGTGTAACTTCCAGTGTTCAAAATCATAAAATTTCTTCAAAATCGAGTTGCCTATGTCGAAAAAATTTGAATATAAAAATTCAGTCGATTTGGAACAAATGTTTAAAAATCGAATTTTTTACTATTTGGTTCCCTTCTAGTAATTCAAAAAGCTTACTATAATGCTGGCTATGATAAATACTCTATAGAACGGGCTGGAAAATTCTTCTCGTTTCCTATTTGTTAGTAACAAAACTATAACCCTAATGTTTAAGCATAACGAAGGCATGCCATAAAATAAAGCCAGTAAAACTGATTTATTTTTCCACGGCATATCTAAATAACCGACACTCGCAGCTTGTTGAATAATTTGACACAAAGATGTATTTGATAAATTAAACGACATATTTAATACATTCAAATCAACTTAGAAATCGAAAAAATATACGGAATTAGAAACTAGATGGGGGAGCTTAGAAAATTGTGTCTTGATAATACTTGAATAAGATCATTTTTTGGAAATAGTAGAGCTCGGATTAACCACGCCAGAACGTGGAAATATAGATGGCACACAGGTGTTAATCACAGTGTGAGTAGTAGAAAATACACCTTCAAGTATTCACCAATTAACGGGCATCAGTTGTAGGTCTCGATAGCACAATGGTAGTTCACTTGGACGATAGTCAGGAGTTCCGGGTTCGAGCCGAAAACTTTTGCCTAATTTAAAAATACTTGAATATGTTGATAATTCTACGTATTGTAAAAAAGAATATCTAAAAAGGATAAAACCTCTTTAGTCACATTAAAATTATTCGGCTTATTTAGCCGAATAATTTTAATTATGTTCGAAATGATTTGAGGGTATAAGTTTAAATTTACACGTTTTCTCAATCCTTTGTGACAAACATCATACAAAGAGCACTACCCTTAAACAAATCACAGTAGGAAAGTTTTTCATTTTTCGATATATGAGAAGTAGAGGGAGACCGTCCACTTCTCCCTTGCAGTGGCTTAATTAGGAGGAGCTTTGGAATGTAGAAAAATAGAACTTTCAAAATTGCCTTTTTTAGCCGAAGATGCTTTGAAAATGACGACTAAGGAATTTCTACCAATTGCTCCTATAAATGACCAGTTGTTCCTGCCAATGACCAGTTGTTCACAGGAAGAATTTTTTGGTGGTATAGGAACAACAAGTCGAAACAACCGGTCGGAAAATGTATACCGGTTGTTTCGACTTGTTATTTCTATTTCGACCTATTGTTCCTATTTTGTCTTTAAGAACAACACGCCCTTTTAGGAGCAACAAGTCGGAACAACCGTCCGGAACAACAAGTGGATGGGAACAAATGGTCAAGAACAAATTTACTGAAGAACAACCGTCCGTTGTCCTACGAAAATGCTCTGAAAATGACAATTTTTGGCGAAAAATGATGAATTTTGATAAAAATTTGCCAAAAATGCATTTACACTTGATATAGGAAGTGTTATTTTACAAAAGCATTATTTTTTGTAAAAAAATATTTATATGTTTATGCATTAAAAATATCGCCAGTGAACTCTTTTTGTGTATTATAATAGATTTTGTTCACCGTTTTCCGTCACAACAAGTTAGTGATTGATCAATTTTGGCTGTTTATAATAGTTCCGTGAAAGACCAACTATGACTCATTTTTTGATAGATTATGTGATTGTTAATACGTTTCTATTCGGTTTCAAATTTCTTTATTTTCCGAAGTATATTTCTGAGTTTTAGTTCCTTATTTTTTAGAAAATGTTAAAAATTTATGTAATTTTTGGCTTATTATCTGTGTATATTGGTATTGCACTAGCTTGTAAATGTTTACAACCAACTCAACAAAATACTTGGTGTAATGCTGATTGGATTTCAAAAGCAAACATAACCCAAAAAATTCCTGATGAACCTAATATGAACATTCAATATGTTGCTTCACAATTGGAAATTTTTAAAGGACATAAAAATCTATCTCAAAATATTTTTACATCATTTTGGTCCTCTGCTTGTGGAGTAGACTATCTTAAATCTGGATTAACATATTTATTGTCAGGTATGAATTGTAAAAGTTTAAATTGAGTAAAAAAATTATAGGGTATTATGAAAGAAAGGACAGACTAGAGATCAACGTTTGTTCTGTTATGCCCATTGAAAATGGAAATTTTACCGGGCATTCCGAATGGAGTACAGTTCCTGATGAACTGTATCAAAGATTAAAAAATGGAAATTTCTCAAAATGCGAGGAAAGAAAAAATAATCAACTTTGAATTTTTTGTAAAATCTAAAAGTCATTGTCTGTAAGATTCGACCCTTGGTCCTACAAGGACTGCACAATTTCCAAAAGTTTCTCCAATTGGCCTGAAAACTCACATACTCCTGTTTTCGACTATGCGAATAAGAATATGTAAAAAATTTATGGGTTTTCAGGTTGGGATTTCGAGATACGTCAAATAGGACTTTTACGAAGAATTATTTTTAGGGATTGATATTTAACCCTAATCCGGCAACGTTATTTTGTTGCAAAAATAGCCTGTTTTAAAAGACTTCTAAGAATCTCATAAAATAGCCGATTCAAATAAAATTTGTTGTATTATTTAGCTCTACTTTAGAGCTTCAAAATGTGGTATAAACTTTTTCTCAAACCTTTATATTTGCCGAGATATAACGATTTGAAAAACGGTACTTTTTTCTTTGGGGTCTGTTGGAACCCAGGTTGCCGGATTAGGGTTAAAAGGCCATATCTCGATCAATACAGCCAGTGACTTTTAAATTGTTAATAATTGAAATAAATATTTTTTTAATTCTTATATCCCCAAGATTACGTCATATTTTAGTCATAAACCGAAGACCCCCTTCAAAACCAGCAGGACTTCATTTGGACAAGCTCAGATTACTCGCAAATACGATAAAACTTGTTCACGCAATAATTTTTTCTGGTACTCGCTAAGCTTGCATTGACCACTTAAGCTTGCACTTGCCTGCGCGCATTGTCAAGAACTTCCGCTTTTTTGCGCCTTCTCTCGTGCAAACAAACGTTTCGTAGACTAACTAAATGTCTTAAACTTACTAGTGAATCACACGAACGCTTTATGAGATCGAGAATGTTTATATGAGTGTTTGGGCGTAATGGTGGTGCAATAAGGGAGTGTCCAGATATTACGTTATCAATTTTTCTGATTTTTTACCACCTCCTATATTATTCAAAATACACTAGCGTTATCAACTTTTTATGGAGAGGGCTGATCCCACCCCAACATGATAAAGTAATATCTGGATGGCCCCCTGTAATCATTAATGCTGTATATTAACAAAATTTGCATAAAAGTTTCACCTTTCATCATTAGGGTGACCGATTTGTAACCATACGTGGGCAAGCAGGGGGCTGACAGGGACCCAAAATAAGAAGTGGTCTTTGCATACTTAAATTTTTTGGATTTGCAATTTGACGACTTTTTTTTGGCCACCAACTCGGGTTGTAAAATTTACGAATTTGTTCCTATACTCCCGAAAATGAGAAGTGGGCTCATGTATTTTGGTCAAAAAATTTAAGAAGTAGGTCCAAATATAGGAGTTTTTACCCAAAAAATCGACTTTTTTCAAATTTTAGACAAAAGGGGACCCTTAAGTGTTTTTTCGGATTTTGGCCAAAACAAGAAGTGGTATTAAAATTTTTCGGCCAATAAGAAGTAGGGGGGGGGGGACAGTCCCCCTTTGTCCATGTATGTTTGTAACCATTTTGTGTCTTGTGCAACCATGCATGTAACCAATTTGCAACCTTTTTCATTATATTCTGCAACCATTCTTAAAAATGCATTCGGTCATCCTTTTCATCATCCTCATTTTGAAGCCTATAGCACTTTTGAGGAATGAAAATTTTTTGAAAGGACAAGGCTTGGGAAAGAAGTTGAAAATAGTGGGTAAGGACCGGCCCGATCCGAGGGAAAGGCCAATGTCTTAATTTTTTATATCTTTTGGACCTCAGAAGAACTGGCCCAACTGGGCTAAAGGCTGTCGATGGCCCGTTAATGCCCTAAAGCTCTTGACTGGCCATGGCATGACCGCTATGTTAGATACAAAAGTCGAAAAACTCCCCCTCTCTCCAAGACTTGTTTTTCATAGCTATAATTTTTTGCATAGCTATACTCTTGAGACAAGCGCCGAACATTTCTTTCCTCACTCTATCTTAAGTTCGAGTGAGACTGTCCAGCTTGACAGGAATGCTCAACACCCGCAACATTTTTCTTTCTCCTTCCGCTGACCATCGTCTAGTCAATAAAAGAAGAATATGACGGAAAACTACTACCGCTTGTGCGTCAAAGAATATATACATACGGACGTTGTAGTGGACGATGGCTGTCAAATTCAGCTTCTCTTTGTTGGCGTTTACATTGACTTGTGTTAGTCTTTTTTATTATATTATTCGTTTTTTGGGTTTTGTTTATATATGAGTTATTATTTGTTCATAAACTATATTATAATTTGTGTAGTGGTCCAACAACTTGTCCAGAGATCTTTTTACTCAACGTTGCTTAACTCCTAGATCGGACAGTTGCTTTTTCTATCCACTGCGCTATGGAATCGACTTTTTTAACCCCTTGAAAAGGGTTATATTCTAGTGCTATCGGTGGCAGGCTAAAGGGAGGAAGGAGGGGAGTGGGTCCGCAGAGTTCGTGGACACCCCAAAACAAATTATAGAAATAATAAATTTACAGGGTGGGTCAAAAAATGGATTTTTGTGATTTTTTCTACATGGTGCTCCCAAAAAATGGTACTTTTGCGATTTTTGCGCGATTTTTTAAAATTTTTTAATTTTTGCCAAAATAACCCTATAGAGGTTTTTCTATGCGAAAAACTGCACGCATTGCCGAACCTTGAAAACGTTTCTCTGGCCCTGATTCAGGGAAGAGATGGATTTATATCAGAAATTCCATAGGTCGTTATTTCTAAGATTTGTCCTTATTTTCGAACTATGCTCTTACTTTGTCCTAATTTCCCTGATCCAGAATTAGTCTATTTTCGCTTCAATGCACTTGCCTCTTCCCTGAATCAGGGTTTTTGTCTTATTTGAGGCAGATTCTTCCCTGAATCTGCCCTAAATAAGACAAAAAGTTTTGCCTTATTTTGCAAAATTTTTTCCGAAATTCAACAATTGTGACCCTATCGGGATCAAACCTGGAGAGCCCAACGTTGCTTAACTTAACAGATCGGATGGGAGCACTCTCTACCAGCATCTAAGAAAAAGTTTAGCATTTGAGTTTGAAATGGGCTTTAATCAAAATTTACAAAAGTGGGCCCCTCCCAAATTTTAGACACCTCGCCGCTCTTGAGAACTTCTGGTATTTTTTTCTTATTGACATATATCTTCTTTCAAAATTTCATCGCTAGTTTATAAGTTATTTGATAACTCTTACTCATTTCTTTTTTTGCAAAAAATACCAGTTTTTGGACCCAACTTCTCTACCCGATTTATCTTGACGATACTACCACATTAGGTATGATCAAGTATTGATTTACATTTTCCATTCTCCTATTTCAAAGGTCCATAGC
>OZJO01003408.1:0-36516 GCA_900406225.1 Acrobeloides nanus | reverse complement strand
CACCAAAATTATCCAATTTGAAAATTGTTTTGGGTTATTGAAACGAAAATTCTGATTCAGGGTTTTCGTTTCAATAACCCAAAACAATTTTCAAATTGGATAATTTTGGTGTCATTTTGTTCGTCTCATTGAGCTATAAAAATTGTAAAAAATCACAAAAGTTCACCTTTTGCGCCACCCTATATTCGACAAGAACAAAATAGCAACATAAATAAACTAATGCACAATATAAAAAAGTAAATAAACGATAGAAATTTCTAAAAAAAACTGTTTTTGTTGTAAAATAAAAATCAACACTTCATCCATCACCATAAAAAATAACTACAACTAATAATATTTACGTGCATACTACAACTAATAATTAGCGTATTTGACGAGAGTCTCTCGATGTGGCAGTATGTGCAAGATTGGAATGTCTATGGGTTTCCATGAAGCACCCACACAAGTTACAAAATGTGACACAAAAAAACTCGTATGTAAAAATTATATATTTGAAAAGTTCATGAAAAATGGAGTATTTTTTGTTTTTACTGCATGTTCTGAATCGTTGTAGTTTTCGAGAAAATTGCGTTTGAAGTTGGCGATTTTTGAAAAAATCTGTGTATTACAACGAAAACATGAACACAAATTCAAATTTCAAACGCAATTATCTCAAAAACTACAACGATTCAAAAGATGCCGTAAAAACAAAAATGCTCCATTTTTCATGAATTTTCCGAATATATAATTTTTACATAGAGTTTTTTCCGAGTCGACTGGTTTTTAATTTATGTTCGTGCTCAAACTTCGCATATTTCTGTTCAGTGACAAGGATTGTCACTTTTTGTCAACTTGCCTAGTTTCCATGGATTTTGTATCGAATGGGACAAAAAAAGCGTAAACTGCAAAATTAAGCGAGACACACTGTCAACATACGCATTCAATTTTGGGAGCTACTATACAATAGAGGGAGCCAACCACGTGAAAAAATTTTCAAAATTTTTTTCTGAAAATGACACCTCTAGGGGTACAAGCATGCGGGAGATCCAAATTTGACATTTTCGAAGCGAAAATGTCAAATTTGGATCTCCTGCAATTGCTTTCCTGATTCAGGAAAGGCCTGTGAATTGAAGCAAAAATGCGACTTTTCGTTTCAATACACAGGTCTTCCCTGAATCAGGAAAGTATTTTTTTGCTTCGAAAATTTCAAATTCGGATTCCCCCGCATGTTTTTATCCCTAGAAGAGTAATTTTCAGAAAAATTTTTCACGTGGGCGACCCTCCCCAGGCCTTCCCTGATTCAGGGAAGGCCTGTGTCTATTGTGTAGTAGCTCTCAAAATTTGGCAGTAAAATTATTTTTTAGCATTGATATGATTAAATTGGCTGTGTTTGATTACTTACCACGTGCAGCTTCGGGATGCTCATCAAGACCTAAAACACATGGGTTTTGTTGTTAGCTGTTAGTTGCAAAAAAAATAACACATCAACAGAAATTGGTTGTGGATTTTCGTTTTTATTCATTTACGGTTTGAAACACCATCTTTTTATGCTTTGAACTATTTTGAATAAAGCCACACACAAACTATGGTAGCCGAATGGTTAGGACTCCAGGATTGCACTTTAAGGTAGAAGGTTCGAGTCCCACTTGCGTCCATTTGTTTTTAACTTTTTTGCCTTGGATTTTTTAAAATAATGCAGTTCAAAAATAAAAAAATCTTCACTTTCGGTATCTCTATTAAAGTTAAGCTAGATCGGTACTTTCTCTTCCTTGTATGAAGTTTATCATTTGGTAATTTTTCGACTTTTCGCTTCAATACACAGATCTTCCCTGAATCAGGAAAGAAGTGTTTTTCCACACATGGTCAAAATTACTTAATTTTTTCAATGGCTTTCATTGTGTTAAAAAATATTCAGAATAAGGCAAAAAAAGGATTTTTGCGATTTTTTCAATTCTCAACAAAATAATCCTATAGGCGAGAAATCGATTGTGCGACCTTGAAAACGCTTCCCTAAACCTGAATCAGCCTATTTTCGCTTCAATACCCCCATCTCTTCCCTCAGGGTCAGAGAAGCGTGTTCAAGGTTCGGAGATGCGCGCGCAATCAATTTCTAGCATAGAAAAACTCCATATTATTTTGGTGAAAATTTGAAAAATCGTAAAAATTCACTTTTTTACCTCACCCTATAGCAAAGAAATTTTGAAATTTATTTAAAAAAAAAGATGAGGTTATATTTAAATAGGGCATTTCAAGTTTAAGATGCACCAAGCTAAAATTTCTACAGAGAGCAAAATTTGTCATTATGGCAGCAATTATAAAAAAAGAGTCTATGCATGAAAAAAGAGATTAGCTAATTTTTTTGAAAAACTGCCGAAACGCGGATGTTTTTTTCGAATCGAGAGCTTTTCAAAAACAACAAATAGAATCATGGAATAACCTCAAGAATGAGGCTGCCTGCTATCAGTCGTGCCACGCATTTCACGATGCTATCAGTGCAGTAGTCATGCCGTGCACAACGGCACGACGCTAGCAAATCGTACCATGAGTTGTGCCGCAAGTTGAATGGGTTTGAGTATTGACACGAAAACCCTGAATTTTAAATTTTTAAATACGCTTAATTATTGGGTGTTTTTAAAAAATTGAAAGACGGCATTCTTTATAGCTCGACGAGACGAAAAAAACGACATCAAATTTATCTAATTTGAAAATCGTTTTGGGTTATTGAAACGAAAACCCTGAATCAGAGTTTTCGTTTCAATAACCCAAAACAATTATCAAATGGGATAATTTTGATGCCGTTTTGTTCGTCTCATCGAGCTATAAAGAATGCCGTCTTTCAATTTTTTTTAAACATTAAGCGTGTTTAAACAAATTTTAAATTCAGGGTTTTCGTGTTAATACTCAAAATATTCAACTTGCGGCACAATGCCGTTGTGCGTCGGCACGACTGTTAGCGGGCAACCTCATCGTCAATAGCAAGTAAATTTTTTGAATTCAGGGTTTTCGTGTCAATACTCAAACCCATTCAACTTGCTCAAACCAATTCAAAAATTCGTATTTTTAACAACTTTTACTTATGTGTTATTCCTTGTAAGATTGAGAGAGAAAAAACTAGAGAAGTCAGTATAAGAATATGAAAAAAATCAAGAATCCGGAATATAAAGCCTATTCAGGGTTTTCGTGTCAATACTCAAACCCATTCAACTTGCGAGGGTCATGTGTGTTTTGGTGGTGTGTACAAAAATTGCACTTTCGAGTCGATAGTAGGGAAGAGCACAACGAATAAGAATAAAACTTGCATAAAAAACTTACGCAAAAGATAACTCGTTTCAAACCGTAAATCAAAAAAGCTTGTCAAAAAACGCAAAGCCACAAGCAAAAACTGTTAGTGTGTAAGAAAAAAAACATTTAAGTCAACCTGAGACTGTCGACTGGCTTGTGGTCACCACACGGGTCATTTTCTTCGACACCACTTCGCTGCCATCGGGCGCGGCATAGCCTTCTTCCGCGACTTCACGGCGTTGCACAGCGTCTATAAGAATAAGAAGGAATTCAATAGCCACGAACAAAAATTAAAACAAAACTAATTTTAATCAAAAAGTCAACAATTTTTTTTTGGCTGTTTTTTAGGCCTGAAATTTTTTTGTGTATAATTTAGCCAACAACTCACCCGAAGGTACTGTCGTGTCTGGTTGGTTGGCTGCATTCTCGGGAGAGCCTGCAAAAAATGCGCTATAGAAAAAGTTGTCTAGAAATATAGTTTTGGAAAAGGGGTTGTTGGTTCAAAAAGCAGTGTTGTAGATTAGTCCAAAATTTTTCAAAAATTTAAAATTCAGGGTTTCGTGTCAATACTCAAACCCATTTAACATTTTGAAAGAACCAGTCCACTCGGGAAAAAACAGTTTATGTATTACAACGAAAACATGAACACTATGAAAAAAATGTATATATTCGAAAAGTTCATGAAAAATAGAGCATTTTTTGTTTTTACGGCATACTCTGAATCGTTGTAGTTTTTGAGATAATTGTGTTTGAAATTTGAATTTGCGTTCATGTTTTCGTTGTAATACACACAAAATTCACAAATCGATAACTTCAAACGCAATTATCTCAAAAACTACAACGATTCAGAACTTGCCATAAAAACAAAAAATGCTCCATTTTTCATGAACTTTCCGGATATATAACTTGTTCATGTTTTCGTTGCAATACACAAACTGTTTTTTCCCGAATGGACTAGTCCTTTGAATTTACAGGATGGCGCAAAAAGTGCATTTTTATGATTTATTAGAAAAAATTTTTTTGATCCCTAGGGGTAATTTTATACAGGGAATCCATTGCACGCATTCCCGAACCCAGAAAATGCTTCCCTGATTCAGAGAAGGCTTGTGTATTGAAGCGAAAAGTCGTAAAAAACTCTCCAAAAACTACTTAAGCATCAGCCCAAGTCTAAGCCTCGCAAAAATGCGATTTTTATGACTTTTCGCTTCAATACAGGCTTTCCCTGAATCAGGGAAGCGTTTTTTCGCTTCGAAAATGCCAAATTCGAATTCCCCGCATGTTTTTACCCCCTAGAGGGGTCATTTCCAGAAAAAATTTTGAAAATTTTTTCACGTAGGTGGCCCCCCTATTGTGTTATTCCCAAAAATTTGAACTAATTTACTACACTGGACTGTGGGTTTCAAGAAACTGGTGGTTGGAAGCATTGAACGACGAAACCGTTTTTTGCATAAAAAGTGACATGGTGGCTGAATGGTTAGGACTCTAGATTTTCAGTTTCTACTGGAGGGTTCGAATCCCATTCGAATCCAATTGTTTTTAACTTTTTTGCTTTTCAATTTTTTTTAAATGCTCAAAAATTTTTTTAGAAAAGCAAAAAAGTTAAAAAACAATTGGATTCAAGTGGGATTCGAACCCTCCATTCGAAACTGCAAATTTAGATTCCTAACCATTCGGCCACCATGTCAAATTTTTTATGCAAAACGGTTTGCACAGTTCGAATTGACAGCCATTTTTTCACGTGAGACTTTTTTCCTTTGTTACAAATCAACAAAAAAAGACATCACTATAGTGTGACAAAAACAAAAGTGAGCACAAAGCGAGACAATAACGAGACATGACATGACTCTTGCTTCCTAAAATCGGAAAATTCTCAACAAGGTCCCACATCCCACGACTCACTTATGTTTCCCATTAACTTGACTTGTAGCTCGCGAATCTGGTCACCGTTCAGGCCAACCATTCCCGGTGTCTCTGTTTCGTAGAAAGACTTTGTTGTCGTGGTTTTCCTCGAGCTATTTACAATGATTTGGAGGTCGGCATTGGGGTAGTCACTTTTCAGAATCCTCCCGACTAGCTCGCTAAATTCTGGATCTGGTGGCAAGCCAGAGCTGGAGATTTTTAGTTCATCTTCCAATTGGCGAAGCCGTTCGACAACATCCACGTACTTTTCTTCATCAGTCATTTTGAAATGTGCGAGTTGGCGTAAAAAATTGGCTAAGAAAGCTTCGTCCGATAGTCTAGAAGTTTGGAGAGGCTGGTTATTTGTGGTGGGAACGTCTTGGGTAGGTAGGAAGGCTTGTTTGAGGTCGTTTTCTAGTTGTTCTAGTTTTTCTAGTCGTGTCTTGTCTAATTTCTGTTGTGCTGGAACGGTTTCAGTATGTTCTTGGACAACGGGTGTTTCTAGAGGAGCGGGTTCAACTAGCTCGTGGGGTTCCTTGGCTTCTTCTACTTTCTGCTCAACGGAATCAACCACTGGGGCTATCGATTTTTCAATAGAAGTGTTTGAAAGTTCAGGCGCTCCTGGTTGATTCTGCTCGGTTGACTCAGTTTCTGGTAGCACGGATTCTCCTTTCGCCGAGACTTCTGGTAATACGGACTCTTCTTCTTTCGTCGAAACTTCTTGTAACACGGGTTCTCCTTCTTTTGTTGGAGCTTCTTGTAACACGGATTCTCCTTCTGTCGTCGGTACTTCTTGTAACACGGATTCTCCTTCTTTCGTCGAAACTTCTTGTAGCACGGATTCTCCTTCTTTCGCCGAGACTTCTGGTAACACGGACTCACCTTCTTCCGTCGAAGCTTCTTGTAGCACGGATTCTCCTTCTTTCGTCGGAGCTTCTAGTAAAACGGACTCTCCTTCTTTCGTCGAAACTTCTGGTAGCACGGATTCTCCTTCTTTCGTCGAGACTTCTTGTAGCACGGGTTCTCCTTCTTTCGTCGAGACTTCTTGTAGCACGGGTTCTCCTTCTTCTGTCGAAGCTTCTAATAACACGGCTTCTTCTTTCGTCGATACTTCTTGTGGCACGGACTCACCTTCTTTCGTCGAAACTTCTTGTAACACTTCTTCGTTTACCTTGTTACTTTCTTCCTGTTGTATAACAGTTAAAATAACATTAGTTGGCGACAATAGAGGTGCCCGACTATGGACCAGATTTTGCACTAATGGAAGCCCGTCAGCGGTCAGTCCGCCAAATAAAATCAATAGCCGTTCTTCTTCTTTTTCTTCTCGCTCTTCGCACTTTTTGTCTTTTATGCAAGCGCAACTCAGATTCTGGATCAATGGCAGCCCGCTGGCGGTCAATCCACCCAAGACAGGAAGCAAGGTGGGCACCGACGGACCGATGGAGTTTATGGCCGGCGATTGATCGGGAGAGGACATTGGAAGCAGCCGGGAAACTCGAGCTAGCCGGCAAGAAAGAAATCCGATAGAAGCTGTGTAAAGAATGCGGGCTTTTTCTCGCGATACATGTTAACCTATTGTGTGTGTCTGTGTTTTCCTGCATTAACCCTGAGCAATTGATCATGTCTCGCCACGTCAGCTGTTTCTTGGAAAAATTAGCGAGTGTTGAAGAAGAAGATAGAAGAAAAAACATGTGTGCAGCTTGGTGACTTTGGTGATGGTGGGCATGTGGATTTTTGAGGTTTGTAAGCAGAGCTGAACGAAGCTAAATGCTTTATGAAAAAGTTCGATGAACAACAATTACACTTGAAATAAACATATTTACGCATTTCTATCCAATTTCATGCATTAGCATGGAAAGATCGAGCCAGGAAAAAATTTTACAGAGGAAGTGACGGAAGTGTTGTGCTGAAAATTTATGTGGGAGCCATTTTTTAAAGATTATAACAGTAAAATTTTTTAATTTGGCTCCCACATAAATTTTTAGCGCAACACTTCCTTTTTTAGGCTTAAGCTTAGGCTTAGGCTTAGGCTTAAGCTTAGGCTTAAGCTTAGGCTTAGGCTTATCTTGGGCTTAGGCTTAAGTTTAGGCTTATCTTTCCATACTTCATTTTTTACTCGATGCACCCCAAAATTCGTATGGCTTTACATTCCGAATACTCATATAATACATTATAAAGATTAAAGCTGAACTTTTTGAAAGCCTATCAAATAGCAATTTAAGGAAAAAAATAAACAAGCTGCAAAACAGGGAAGAGAAAAAAAATAGCACAATGATGGCAGGGGAGCTCGATCGAGGAACATGGTATACAAAGGTGCATAGTGAGAGAGGTGGTGTAGGTGGAGAAAAAAGTATGAGTGAGAGAAAAAAATATATAGAAGGCGTCATGCGCTCTCCTTATTCGTGACTACCTTCTCTTCGTCCATGTTCGGATGGTTGCGATCGAACTTCCTCAACAGTTTCTAAATATGACAAGTTTACACATGCCTTTTTTAGTGCGAATAGGGGGATTTGTGTGTGTGTGTGGGCTTGATTTTTTGTAATTTTTTATCATCCTTATCTGCACTTTCGGGCCGCAATTTTTCAATTTTTGGTGAATTTTTCAAAATTTGAAGAATTGTTCAATTTTGACAAATTTTGGCATTTTTGACGCATTTTTCAATTTTGACAAATTTTAAATTTTGCCGAGTTTTGCAATTTTTGACGAATTTTTCAATTTTCCGAATTTTTCGATTTTTGTCAAGTTTTTCAATTTCTGACGAGTGTTTCAATTTAACGAATTTTTCGATTTTTGCCAAATTTTTCAATTTTTTAGTGCGAATAGGGAGATTTGTGTTTGATTGTTTCATCATCCTTACCTGCACTTTCGGGCCGACCTTCTTCCTCTTCATGAATAGCACTCAATTCTGCTTGTTCTTCGGGCGAATATCTTTCTTCCTCCTCCTCGTATGCATAACGTTCTTCAACCGTTGAACTTGGCTCCTGCTCGTATGCGTAGTGAACTTCTGGTTCGGGCACGACGTGACTAGTAATGATCGTTGTCGTCTTCACAATACCATCATCCGTGTGATCCTCTTTTTGAATCACCATCGCCTTACGAGAATTTTCGATCATATCTTCTTCTTCGGGAGTCAACTCGGCATGCCATCGTTCTTGTTCCTCTTCGTTAAGAGGCACGGCGGTTTTCTCTTCAACTTTATGGTCAACCTTTTGATCGTCTTTGTAGACGGTAGTTGTGGTGTGTTCATCCACCACAGGTCCTTCTTCGGAGACGTGCACACGGCGCTCGGTGCGCGTGACTACCGTTTGAACTTCGGTTGCTAAAAATATTTTTTACAATTACAGTACAGGGCGTGCCTAAAGTTCGTGTACAATTAATTTCATGAGTTAATTTTCTTCATGGCAGAAAAAACTTTTCACAAAAAGTGATGTTCTACAAAGTTGTTCGTCGTGATCCCAGGAACAACTTTATAGAATATCACTTTTTGTAAAAAGTTTTCTGTCATGAAGAAAATTCTCGTGAAATTAATTAGGGTGTAGCACGAACTTTAGGAACACCCTCTATGAGTTGTGCAAAAATGGGCTACTTACGAGTTGGCTCGCGCCGATCCACACTGGATTTGCTGGTGAATTGTGATCGAGTTAGGTTGGATGAGTCAGCTAGCCGCAAAGAATCGCCCTCTGAATCCAAGTCCATCTTGTTCATTCTGTGAACAATGTCATCCCGACCAATTTTACGCAACGCTTGTTGCAACTCCGTCACTGAAATTTTCAAAGAATTAGTTTGTTCGTGAATTTTTCAATTTTGACAAATTTTTCGATTTTTGTCAAATTTTTCAATTTTGACGAATTTTTCAAAATTTGAAGAATTGTTCAATTTTGACAACTTTTGCCATTTTTGACGAATTTTCAATTTTTGACGAATTATTCAATTTTGATCAATTTTTCGATTTTTGGCGAATTTTTCGAAACTGTTCAATTTTGACAAATTTTGCCATTTTTGAATTATCTAGCTCTAATAACGTTTAATTTTATACCAACTTATACTTACATGTTGCCTCAGTCGATTTCAAATAGATCCAAATCTTCAATGTAGAAATTGGCTCGGCACCAACTAGCTCTTTCTTAATCTGTCTAACATCCGAGTCGGGCACTTGAAGCGCCCTAGCTAGTCTTGGCCAATCTGGACCAATGTGTTTGGCAACAAAGTTGATCGGGATGGGGTCGGAATCGGACGGGATAAACGCGAGGGCCGCTGAATACTTCGCTTGAATCGGTTGGAACGTTTCTTTTCTGTACTCGCCGAGTGGCGGCAATGGGCCGGTGTACTCCGGCAGGGTGATCGTTAGTGTACAAATTGGGTGTTGTGGGGGAATGTTTTCGGCACGAATCTTCGGCTCTTTCATGACGGCAATTCGACCGGTCGAAGCGGCCTCTTCATCGTCCGTTTGACGGACTTTCGTGTTGAATGCGAGACGATTCTCTTGGAATGGCAAAAAGTAGACACTCAACTGGTCACCGCTCTTCGTTATCGGCACGAGATTGCCGGCAAACTCCAAAAATTGATGACGACTCGACAGCACTTCGACATCACGCGACTTGGCGATTTCGGTGAAGCCTTCTTGCTTTTCCAAAGTCTTGTCTTCCCTATCATCAGTCATGCAGAATAGTCGTAATTGTCCTTCGACGGGGAACGGCCTTCGGGCAAACACGACAAATTTTGCCATGTATGGCACGGCGATGGCCTCGTTGTAGACTTCTTGTGCCATTCGTGCGGCATCTCTCGGCGTTTGGCAGTCCATTAGCCAGAAGCGGGCAGAAACCGTGGTGGTGAATGAGACTTCTTCGCCCGTGAAGGTTAGTTGGGTGGTGCCGGTGATATCTTCCCATTGAGCTGGTGATGCCCCACCGGTAATACTGCACAGAAGGCGTAGTGTTGGTGGTTCTTGTCCGGGTTGTCCGCTAAATATTATGAGTATAATTCATGTATTAATGTTTAGAATCGGAGATAAAAATGATCAAAAAATCGACAAATGGTCAAAAAAATTTAAAAATTTTCAAAAAAATCGAAAAATTAAAAAATAGCCAAAATCGATTTTTTTGCTTTTTTCAATTTTTGGTCATTGAGTACACTTTTCTCATTTATCTTTCCTTGATTGCTTACCTATATTGAGTTAGCATGCCTTTGTGCATGCTCTGTGGCAATGGAATAACCAATGTAATCGGCTTGTGGAACTTCCTACGTCGTGGCTCTACCGTAACAATCGGACTCACGGCGACTCGATTTCCATGAAGTTTTGTGACGACTTCTTGTGGCACAGGCTGCGCTTGAAGAGAAACTTTGATTGTTTTTGTAAGAGATCCATCTGGGAATATTGCCTAAAATAACGGCTTAACTCCATACCTGGGCTGAGGGGGTCAAATTTTGGTCAAAAATCGACCAAAAGAAGAGGAAAGTATACAATCGAATTTTTGACCAAAAATAAAATTTAGGTCAAAAATCGAATTTTTGGCCAAATGTTTTCCTCTTTTTTTCTTTTTGTATTCTTTCCTCTTCTTTTTTACATAAAAATTTGCACATACCTGAACTCTTGGTACGACCGAAGAGAGAATGACACCTCCTTCTGGTCCAACACAATGAACTTCTTGACGCACACGAGTCACCACGGCAAAGTACATTGGAAAGTCGTTTGTAAGAATTCGAGTGATTCTTGTGGTGTGTAAGTCATCCAATTGTTGTAGCTCAGTAGCATCAAAAGATTCGTTCAAGACTTCTTGAACAGCATCTTCGGTAGCTTCAAGCTGGTGTTCCTTCCAGTGTTGACCATCATCAGACCGAAGAATGACGATTTCACGTTCACGTCCTCGCAATGACGCAAAATGTGGGACTTCAAGGATCACCGGACCCAAGAATTTCGCTCCATGGGGTCCCATTTCGAGAATTCTCGATGCCAACGCTTCGCCTTCACTCAATGGTGGCGGGTGGGCAAGTTTTTCCTAGAAAACTTGTTTTTTGAGCATGAAAGATGGACTTTTACCTTTTTCAAGTAACGACAAGTAATGCGTGTGGGTGCGGCAGCTTTACGAGGTGGGATAATCACCCGAACACCAGAATGTCGGCAACCTCGCATGGCTCCACCACGTGCATCAACCAGAAATGAGATCAAGAAGCTAAAAAAAAGGTTTTTACGTTAGGTATTTTATTTCATAGGATAGTTTCCAACCACTAATACATAACAAGGGTTTGGAAAAAAATCGAATTTTGGTCGAAAAATTGAATTTTTTTGTGAAAAATCAAATCAAATTTTGGCTAAAGATAAAATTTTTGCCAAAAATTGCTTGGGTGTGGCAAAAATTATTTTTAAAACGTGTCAAAAATAAATTTAAAATGGATAGAAATCAAAAAGTGATTAGGGATGCACAATTTGCAAAAAGCGACACAAGACAAATTTTTCGATTTTTGGCGAATTTTTCAAAATTTAAAGAATTTTTCAATTTTGCCATTTTTGACGAATTTTTCAATTTTTGACCTCAAATTTGCGAATTTTGCGTTGTCACCATGTTGATGAATGTGTTACATTTGTTTCTACATCAAGTACGGTGACCAAAATTCGCATATAAAAAATTTCCGGTGAAAAACTTGTCACTTTTTGTAAATTTGACCATCACTAGTGTTGATATTGAAAAAACATTCACAACACATGACAAAAACTAAAGGAATGTACGACAATACACAAAATTACCCAACACATACTTTTTACGGAAGAGCTTGCTGTAAAAAAATTCATTTTTAAAAATTTTCAAAAAAAATTTTTCAAACAAAAATACCTTGGTGCAACAGGCTCCCTTGTTATAACAATATTGTCGTCGTGGCCATTTTCGAGGAATGAAGAATCCGGCAACGCCGTGGCAACTGGTTGAGATTGTGCTTTACGGATCACCGCATCCAAATCGGCGTCCGTCGCATCGTATGGAGTTTTGGTGGTGAGTTGTTCTCCAGTATGAATTAGATGAATCACGGCCGAGTCGCGAAGTCCTTGTGTCATGCTCTCGTTGAAGTCTTTTTCATGTGCTGCTTGGGCTTGTTGATGATCGTCGGCCTCATCTTCAGATTCCGAGAACATCGTCTCATTCATTGCCTCAGGATTTTGTGGCTTATAGCGTTCTTCCGTGATGGTTGTAGTTTCTGTTATAACTGTGGTTTCTGTCACAGTCTTGAGTGTTTCCACGACGGAGACATAACCGAGTCGCTGTGCGATGGAAAGTGGAGTCTGCCCAGTGGAAGTTTTCGAGTTGGGCGATGCGCCATGCTCGAGTAGATAGCGGACAACATTGTTGTGGCCTTGTTGTGCTGCTTGATGGAGTGGAGTATAGCCAGCCTTGGTCTCCGACCCAACAAGTGCTCCATTTTCAATCAAAAATCGAACCATATTGATCTGACCAAAATGGCATGCCACATGCAAGGGCGTGTATCCAGCCTTGGTTTGCGGATTGAGATCAGCGTTGTTGTTGACTAGCTCTTGGGCGACTTCGACCCGGTCTTCTTGGGCACAAAGATGCATTGGGGTCAGCCCATTCTTCGCCTGGGCACCCACCTTCGCTCCATTTTCCATCAACAACGCGGCCATTTCCCGGTGGCCTTCTTCCGAAGCCAAATGAAGCGGTGTAAACCCGGCACGACTTTCAGAATTTGGATTGGCGTTGAATCTCAACAACGAGGCGGCAATCTCCATCTGGTTCTTTTTCGCAGCAATATGCAATGGGGTATATCCATTCTTGGCCGTAGCATGTGCCGATGCACCACTCTCCAACAACAAGAGCGCCACTTTGTCGTTGTTATAGTGAGCTGCGACATGAAGTGGGGTCACTTGGTTCTTGCCTTGAATATCAACTGGTGTTCCACGCTCGAGCAAAAGTTTGGCCAACGGAAGATTTCCATATTTAGCAGCTAGATGGAGTGGAGTGAATCCTTTCTTTGTGAGAATGTCCTTGTGGGCGTTGTGGTCGAGTAGAATTAGCGCGACTTCTTCTTGTCCTTCTTTAGCGGCTATGTGTAGTGGAGTGTACTGATCGCGAGTTGCAGAGTTGACATTAGCTCCAGCTTGAAGGAGTAGCATGACAATGTCGGTGTTTCCGAGGCGAGATGCAATATGGAGCGGTGTTTGGAGCTCCCTGGCTTGGGCATCAACTTTAGCTCCGTTTCGAACAAGAACACGGACGATGTCGGTTTGATTAGCACGAGCAGCCAAGTGGAGTGGGGTTTCTCCACGAACCGTTTCAACATCCACATTTGCACCCTAAATAGGTTGTTTATTGTAAATATAGTAAGTTAAGTTTAGGCCTAGGCTTAAGCTTAGATCTTAACTTATGCATAGACTTATCCCTAAATAACTCTTACTTGTTGGATCAAGTAAATAACAATATTGATACAACCCATGAACGATGCCACATGAAGGGGAGATAGCCCAGACTCTGTCGTTGCTTCAATCGATGCATGATATTTGAGCAGCAGCTCAACCACTTTGATTCGATTCTTCTTACAGGCAATATGCAGTGGAGTAAACCCATTGAGTGCTCTGGCATTCGGATCCGCATTCCGGTCCAATAGCAACTTGGCCACCCGTACATGCCCACAATGTGCGGCGACATGAAGCGGTGTCAAGTAATCGACTGTAACATCATCAACGGCCGCTCGATGATACAACAAAATTCGCGCACAATCCACATGATCTCCTTGTGCGGCCATATGGAGTGGGGCTAGACCGTTTTTGGTCTTAGCACTGATGGGAGCGCCTTTTTCGAGTAGAAGATCAACAACTTGGTCATGTCCAGAACGTGCTGCACAATGGAGTGGTGTGAGAAGGTCTCTCGTTCGGCAATCAATAATCGCACCATGTGCAAGGAGTATAGTGCAGAGATTTCCACGGCCCCACTTGGCGGCAACATGGAGAGGGCTAAAAAAATAATGTGTTATACAGGATTTTTAAAAAAGATACTACTATAATATCGAAATTCAATACAAATCATTTAGTGACCACCATGGTGTAGTGGTCCGGTGCGCTGCCAAAGAGCTCGGCATGACCTTGCACTAGCCAGATTCGGTTCTCGGATCACGACAAGATTGTTCGCTGTAAACTCTTACCTAATATTGTGTCTAGCTTGATAGTTGACATTAGCCCCTTTCTCCAACAAAAGCTTAGCAACATTCTCATTCCCGTAGTGAGCCGCAATGTGGAGAGGCGTAAATCCACTTTTCGAAGTAACATTTGCATTCTGTTCGCTTTGAAGCAGCAATGTCGCCGCTTTCGTATCGTCCTTCTTCGCGGCAATGTGCAAGGCTGGTAGTTTGACCTTAGTCCCGCTGTCATTTTCGAGCAATAAAGCGACAACTCTGTCATGACCTTGTTGTAACGCAACTGCGAGTGGGGTAAACCCATCCTAAACATAAGTTTTAACTTGCAATTAGGGGGCCATCCAGATATTACGATATCATGTTGGGGGGGGGGCAGCCCTCTTCACAAGTTGATAACGCTAGTGCATTTTTGAGGGAGGAGGCCAAAAAAATTGATAACGTAATATCTGGATAGCCCCCTACCCTATTAGCTTACCTCTGTAGCAAGTGTTTGGTTGGCGCCATGTGCTAGCAAATACCTGACCACATTCTCATGATTCTCTTGTGCTGCCATATAAAGCGGCGTGAAGCCATTTAACGACTGGGCATTCACATTTGCGCCGTTTTCCACCAAAATCGTGACAATGATATCCTGTCCGGCTAAACTAGCAATATGTAGTGCAGTGTTTCCTTTCTTGGTAGCAGCATCCACAACTGCCTTCCTCTTGATTAGCTCACGAACAACTTCATGATGTCCTTCTTTCGAGGCTAGATGCAGGGCATTCAAGCCATTCGAATTGCACGTGTTGATATCGGTTCCATTGCGGAGGTGCTCGAGAACACGCTCCAAGTTGCCAGCGCGCGCTGCTCGCAAAAAACTGGCATTATTTTCATTTCGTGTCGGCTGAGCGGATGTTCCTGGCTCTGGTGGCGGTGGAGCGGGAGGATTTCCGTTATGTTCTTGTTGATAATCCAGGTTCGTTGGTTCCTGATCCGCCATCCCAAATTTAGTAACTAAAAAATGGTAAGATAATTTTTAACTTTTAGGAAATTACAACAAAAAAATCATGCGCGAAAAAAGGCAATACATGTTAAATTTCGATATGTCAATGAGAAGTTCAAACTTTTTCAAGAAATTTCAATTCTTGACAAATTCAAGAAAATCTTAATCACACTAAAAAATCGACTTCTTCAACTCAGCTTCATGGGAAGTTTGAAGTTATTTTTTTGTTGAGACATTTTTGCGGCACTAGGACCCTCGTTACGGTTACGGGCGTTCGTTACCGAGCAAACTCATCACGACCTCTCGTTATAGAAATGCTAAAAATTCAATTTTTTCATACACAAAAATTGAAAAAAGTTGTTTATGATGTCCCTCTCTCCCCCATTTTTGAAATCCTGGCACGCGCCTGACAGGTTGTAACAAGCGAGGCCGTAACGAACGGTCGTGAATTCGCGTCGTAACGAGGGTCCTAGTGCTATTTTTGCGGGTTCCAAAAAACGTTGCAGGTTCTATTCCTGGGAATTTGAACCTGCACAGTTTTTGGGAACCCATAACAATTTTTCAACAAAAAAATCGGGGAAAAATTCGATTTTTGAGCTCAAAAACCGGGGGAAATTCTATTTTTGAGCTCCAACATCGGGGAAATTTCGATTTTTGAGCTCAAAATTGAAGAAAATTCGATTTTTGAGCTTAAAACCGGGGCAAATTCGATTTTTGAGCTCAAAAATCAGGAACAATTTGATTTTTGGGCCATTTTTGCGGGTTTCAAAAAACGTTGCAGGTTCTATTCCTAGAAATTTGAGCCTGCACAGTTTTTGGGAAACCATAAAAATTTTTCAACAAAAAAATCGGTAGAAAATTCGATTTTTGAGCTCAACAATTGAAGAAAATTCGGTTTTTGAACTAAAAAATCCGGGAAAACTCAATTTTTGAGCTCAAAAATAGGAGAAAATTCAATTTCTGAACTCAAAAATTCGATTTGTGAGCTCAAAAATTGGTGAAAATTCAAAGATGAATAGCCAGCGTTCTCACCACTAAGCTATGCGAGCCCATTTTTTCGTGACCTCGCCATGAAACAAAGTTTAAAGGCAGAAAAATGACACAAAAACATTTTGAATTGAAAATTCGATAATAAGAATAGAAAAATTTCCTTCAATGAGACATAAAATCGGAAAAAGTGGAAATAAAACTCGCGTATGAATCACTACAACAAATTTTTTTATGCATCAAAGTTGTTGTATATAGAAGAAGATTACATGAGAAGGCCAAAAGCTGTCAGTTTCGTCGATTTTACAGCCAAATATAGCCATTGCAGCCAGTGGCTGAAGTGGGAACGAAGGCCGCTCACTCGTTCGCTTCTTGCACTAGTCGATGCGTACTCTATGCGTCCGGCATTCAGCATCGAGTGCCTTTCGCTCGAGTGCACACTGGCCAATATGCCATTTGGCCTTTGCAAGAAATGAAAAGAGCAGCGCTATTCTCGAGAGTCGAGACTATGAAAGAAATGAAACAACAACAATAGAGGGAATTGCGGCAAAGAAGCCATACACGAGCGTATATAACAACATTTCTTGCCAAAAAATCTCCAGCCTTCAATAATTGCGGTATGTGTGCGCCACCGAGATTGAGAAATAACAGAGATCGATCCGCGCTCACTGAATGAAAATCATCAGCAAGAGGCCAAGAGGATAAAGAAACGATAGTAGACTTGTGTCTCAATTTCTCTGTTGTTGTTCACATTTGGCACTACGAAGGCCTTGCGAGATTGACCTTTAAAAGACCCAGTCCTCCCTCATTTGGCCTCTCGTTTTCTCGCGTTCTGTTTAGATCGAGAGGATGAAAGGAAACCCTCGCAGGTTGTTTCCGCCGGGTTTTGTTGTTTTCCGTGGTTGGTGGCAGCTGTACTCCCAACGAATTGAATTAGTTCGGTCTGGGGCTCGAAAGAACGAAGAGCCGAGAGCCAACGTCCAGTGCTACAGCAGGAGAAAATATGCCTTATCCAGCCGCTCGTGTTCCGGAAAATTTGTGCATTCAGAATGTATATTGAATTTCCCACTGGAACGGATATAAAAAAATGCGAAAGAATAACCTTGAATTTTTTATTCTATCTAAATGTGTATATGTTATTTTATATGCGAGAAATTTGCGAATGACTTTGTCCTTGAACAAAGAAAACAAATTTTAAAGATATAAATAGGAATAAAAAAATATTGAACAGATATTGAAATTGTGATAGCAACAAAAGTTGGAAAATCCAAAGGCACCATTTATACTTCCGTCGTGACGCGACAGTGCATTTTTGTGTCGCGCAACATGTCGCGAGTTGGTGTTTACTGTCGCGCGAAAGTACTTGGTTTGAAAAGACGTTTCTCCATCAACAAGCCTCGGTGGTGCAGTGATAAAGCAGTGGCTTAGTAGTCACAAGGTCGCGGGTTCGAATCACGCTTGGAGCCAAATTTTTTGCCGCTAGGCCTTGTGTCGCGTCGCAGGCTGTCACGCGGTAGCAACTATAAACGATATTGGAAAATTGTTCGCACTATAAACGAATCCGTACGGTACTACTGTCAACTGTGAACCGTATGGTCAACTGTACGGCTCCCCATAGGCCACCTGTACGATCGTACGGATGGCCTACGGGGCCACGTGGAGCCGTACGATTGACAGTGATCAGTACGGTTCAACTTAGGAACGCACCCAGCAAGAGAGAACACAGCTGTTTTCTGAACACTGTGATTGTGTCTTCACCCATTTTGGACCCCTGGAGAGTATCAGAGGTCGAGCGCTAACGTGCTCGGGGTTTCCCCGAGTGTGACTCCCAAGCGACGGATTTTGGTGTAAATTAAACAACTTGAAAATAAAACCGTAAAAATTCATTTTTTTGGAACACTGTATTCTGGAAAAAAATTTTTCCTATACGATTTTGAGAACTTCTCTAAACCGAAGAACAAAGATTGTCTCATGAAAACTTCATTCGTATCGACTTTCATGGATATAAAATACGTTAATTGAATTTCATTTAAAAGAGATTTGTTTCAATTTAAGAAAAGAAAGCGCGCAAATTCGTCTGAGAAACCAATCGCAGCTCAACAAACAACTAACAATGGGAAAAAATTACTAAACAATAAATCATTCAGAAATTTTGGATCATAAAAATCTCGTTAAATACAGGGTGAGCCAACAAAAAAAACCGTACTTTTGCATTTTTTGGTGAAAATTTTTCAAAAATCACCTATAAGGGGTATTTTCATGCGACAAATCGATTGCACGCATCGAAAATCCTTGAAAACGCTTCCCAGACCGTGAAATATCAAATTTTCAAGCCTCAACATTCGGTATTAATTCCGAAAATGGTATATTTCATAGTCTGGGATGCGTTTTCAAGATTTTTCGATGTGCGCAATCGATTTCTCGCATGAAAATACCCCTTATAAGCGATTTTTGAAAAAAAATTTTGAAAAATTTTCACCAATTTTTCAAAAATTTGTTGAAAATTGTGAAAAATGACCAAATGGCGGTTTTTTTTTTTGGAACACCCTGTAAATACTAAAAATGCTGCACAATAGTTATAGAATAATTATGCCGATTGATATGGTTATTATGGGAAGAACTTTTTTCAATCGGCGAACGGTCTACACGTCAAAATATATAGGAATGCCGCCGATTCACTCTTGTCAACACGAATGAATTGTTGCATAAATTGAAGTGGTTTTGGGGGCCGACGAGCGAGCCACTCGTTTTTATTAGAAAACTAACAATTGAAAATGTGCCCAATTTAGACGGGCCGACACACGTCTAAAATAAACTTGATGTCGTCAAATTTTAGATCGTGTTTGTTTTAGAATTGATAAACTGGCAAGCATTTTCTTAAAGAGGAGAATGACAATGGCTAAACGCCAATTTTAAAAAGAGCACACACAAGTAAAAAGAGGAATTTTAGTGGAATCGCTGGGGACATCCGCCATTTGAGAGAACCGCCAACCGAATTACTTATGCATGGGTTATCGATTCCACCACGTCGAGATTGTAATGCAAAAAAACTGGGCAGAAAATGAAATGAGGCAAACTTCCGGCAGAAAGTGTTCGATTACACTGTATAAAATTAGTCAAAAATTGAAAAATTTGAAAACTTCATCAAAATTTTCATTCATTCATTATATTTATTCAAATCTAGGGCTTATCACCGTACAACAGATTTGACAAGGTATGCACGCAGGCAAAAATAAATATATAAGATATGGACAGGGTAATGTATCACATTCTATTATTATCCAATCGCGGTTGAAAAATTCATCAAAATTGAAAAGTTGGTCAAAATTGAGAAATTCGTAAAAAATGGCAAAATTTGTCAAAATTGAAAAATTCGTAAAAAATTGAAAAATTTGTCAAAATTGAAAAGAGAACCGCCAACCGAATTACTTATGCATGGGTTATCGATTCCACCATGTCGAGATTGGAATGCAAAAAAACTGGGCAACCGTAAAAAATAAAATGAGCCATCTTCCGGCAGAAAGTGTTCGATTACACTGTATTAGTGATGCGGCCATCGAAACTTGGTATTGTCGATTTTTTCAACATAAAATTTTTATGAAAAATATTTTTTCATAAAAAGTGATCAAGGAAAAAGTTGTGGGGCACATATTCTTGGACAACTTTTGTGTTAAACTTTTACGTTTTTTCACTAAAAAAACGTAACTTTTCGAAATTACGTATTAAGTATTATAAAAAATTTTGGAGCTAGTCCGGCTGGGGGAACCAAGTGACGTTCAAAAAAAATTTTCCGATTTTCTTCTAAAAATCGACTTTTTAGGGTAATTTCTAGGCGAAAAATCGATTGCGCGCATTCCTAAAGCGTGAAAATGCTTCCTTGGCCCTGATTCAGGGAAATAGATGTGTGTATTGAAGCGAAAATATGAAAATTTTGAATTTTCTTCTAAAATCATCGTTCTAAGGGTTATTTTATGCGAGAAATCGATTCAGAGCATCCCCGAAGCGTTAAAATGCCTCCTTGACCATCGTCCTTGAAAAATTATGTTTCTACCGCAACGCTTCGGTGATGCGCTGAATCGATTTCTCGCATAAAATAACCCCTAGAACGATGATTTTAGAAGAAAATCCAAAATTTTCATATTTTCGCTTCAATAAAAAACACTCATTTCCCTGAATCAGGGACAGAGAAACCTTTTCAAGCTTCGGGAATGCGCGCAATCGATTCTCCGCATGAAATTACCCCCAGAAATATGATTTTAAGGGAGAAATTTCAAAATTTTTCGATTTTCTCTTCAATACACACATTTATTTCCCTGAATCAAGGTCAAGGAAGCATTTTCACGCTTTGGGAATGAGCGCAATCGATTTTTCGCCTAGAAATTACCCTAAAAAGTCGGTTTTTAGAAGAAAATCGGAAAATTTTTTTTAAACGTCACTTGGTCCCCCCCCCCCAGCCGGACTAGCTCCGAAATTTTTCCTAATTTTTTGCAAAATAACATATATAGGGGTAATTTTATGCGACAAATCGATTGCGCACATTTCCGAAAACCTTTGTTTGACCATTAAAATTTGCAAAATACGTTTTTTCAAGTATACATACAGGTAGTATACATACAGGCTGTTTTTTTTATTGCTCCCACATTTCAAAAATTCGCCAAAAATTGAGTTTAAGTCCTTTTCCATCATCCGATAGCTCAATCGAAAGCTCTAATCACCGGATTTAATTATCAAACAAAATTATTGAAAAAAACTTTATTTTCGATTTTTTAGCTCAAAAATAGTGAAAATATGGGTTAAAATACGTATTGTTATATGGGTAAAAAACGTATTTTTCAATTTTTAAGGATGAAACAAAGGTTTTCACGCTTCGAGAATGCGCGCAATCGATTTTTCGCCTAGAAATTACCCTAAAAAGTCGGTTTTTAGAAGAAAATCGGAAAAAAATTTTTGCGTTGAAACGCAGTTCTACCTTGATTTTCAGGGTCAAGCTTAATTTTTCATGCTCTGAAAATGCGCGCAATCGATTTTTCGCCTAGAAATTACCCTAAAAAGTCGGTTTTTAGAAAAAAATCGGAAAATTTTTTTTAAACGTTACTTGGCCCCCCCCCCCCAGCCGGACTAGCTCCAAAATTTTCTAGGCACTTTTATAAAGAAAAATTTAACACAAAAGTTAACCAAAAAGATGTGCCCCACAACTTTTTCCGACACTATAACTTTCGCCATGTAACTTTCGCCACGATAACTTTCGCCACGTAACTTTCGTGTCAATAAACATTTAATTTCAGACTAGTTGAGTTGCCTGATTTGCAACAAATATGTATATTGACACGAACGTGGTGAAAGTTATAGTTTTTTTTGGCAACGTGGCGAAAGTCGTTGTGGCGAACATGAAATGAAGCAAAAGTTTTTCCTTGATCACTTTTTATTAAAAAAGATTTTTCATAAAAAATTTATGTTGAAAAAATCGATAATACTAAATTTCGATGTCCACATCACTACACTGTATGGAATCGATGTCGTTCCATTTGTTTCAAAGTGAAAAAAGTTCGGGCTGATGAAAGAAATTTGGGAATAATCCGATCACGAAAAGCTCGATAGAACTCGGTAGAAACGAATAATGCTCGATAGAAACAAATATGTGTTGTTCCAAGTGTTGTGAGGAGCCTCTGTTGTATTTCTGTGCATAGTTTTTTTCCTCAAGAACATTTATTTGAGTTAGAGGCGGAATGGTGATAGGCATCGTATTACGCAGCATTCGTTAATGTTTGCTCTTGTGGATAGAAAGATGCGACCCCACGACGAAAATGATTTATGTCTTAACATGAGCCTTTAATACATTGCTGAACCAGGGTTACCAATTGGCAAAAATTTTTCAAAATTGACAAATTCGTCAAAAATTGAAAAATTAAAAAAATGACAATTTTGGGATATTTTTAGTGAAAATTTGGTTATTTTTGGTGAAAAATTGTCAAAATTGGGACTTTTTTTTTGTTGAAAATTGGGAAAAATACTTGAGCTAAAGCATAAAACTAGTGCTGCAGGCGAAAATTTTTTTGAGAAATGCTTGTTTTTAAGCTGAAAATGCATAAGAAATGAAAATTTTTGGTGAAAAAATGAAATTTTTGGGATATTTTTAGTGAAAATTTGGTCATTTTAGTGGAAAAAATCATAATTGGAGACCATTAGAATTTTTGAAAAAAATTCACGACCAATCGATAGGGCTCGGTGAGAGGAGAAAATGACACCAAAATCATGGGGTATCCTTTAAGGGAAATTTTTAGCCCCATATCATGTTTTACGCAAGTCTTATAGTTGAAATTTAAGAATGTTGATTAAGAAACCTCATGGCCGAGTGGCTAAGACTCTCGGCTTATATAAATTGCTTGCAGGTTCGATTCTCAGCAGGATCCAAAAGATTTTACCCTAGACAAAAAAATTAATCAACGTTAAGTGGCGACAACCAGACGAACTTGCTCCGACTTTTTCTTTAAAAGTCAATACAAATACAACAAAGAAATTTTTGCATGTTTCCGGCTAATTGAGTTATTCTGCTACTTGTGTGTGTATAGCCTGATCATTTCTTTTGTAAAGAATCTTTGCACTTTCTGTTAAAATTAGGCGCCTTCTTGCACAGCAATTTCTTTCCCGATTTTTTAACTCGACCTATTTCTCCAGAACCTTATTAACGAAATTTGTCACTCGCTTTCCACTGACCATAAATAAAAACTCGGAGATTTTAGTTCTGCCAGGATTGTCTCAGGTCGTGTAGCAGTCATCAACTTTCCATTCGATCCGTTCGAAGTTTATCCGAAGCGACAATTATGTTTCGGAGGATTATTCCTTGAAAACTAGCCGGTTCATTGTCTAATCATTATTCGAATTTTCTAGTCATGGAGATATAGTATGTTAGCTAGTGTGTTAGCGGGGAACGGAGACAAGTGGCACTATTACTTTTTTCACGTTTTTGGTTTTTCACGCTTACTTTTTTCACTCTTACTTTTTTCACGTTTTTTCATGCAATTTTTTAAAAGTAATAGTTTATATCATGCGGAAAAGTGAAAAAAGTAAGCGTGAAAATAAACGTGAAAAAAGTAATAGTGCCAGAAAAGTGACACAGTTGGCACTAAAAAGTGACAACTTTTTGAAAATTTTACCAAAATGGCCGGGGTTTTCTATGCGAGAAATCGATTGCGCGCATTCTCGATCATGGTTATACCAGAAAATCTAGAAAACAAAAATCTAGAAAAAAAATCTAGACGACATAAAATCTAGAAAATAAAAATCTAGAAAAAAATGAGAGAAATAAAATCTAGAAATACAAAATCTAAAAACTTGCCCCGAGCGCTTGTACCGAGCTCTTACTCCAAGCGCTTTCTCCGAGTGCTCCGCTCATAGCGCTTTCTCGGGCACTTGCTCCGCTCCGAGCTCTCCGCGATCAAGCGCTCGGTGTAAGTGCTCGGAGCAATCGCCCAAGAAAGCGCTCTAAGAGGAGCACTCGAAGTAAGCGCTCGGTGCAAGCGCCCGAGAAAGCGCTCCGCTCAGAGCACTTTCTCGGGAGTTTGCACCGAGCGCTTACTTCGAGCGCTTACTCCGAGCGCTCCTCTTAGAGCGCTTTCTTGGGCGATTGCTCCGACCACTTGCACCGAGCGCTTACTCCGAGCGTTTGATCGCGGAGTGGCGCAAGTGCTCGAGAAAACGCTATGACCGGAGCACTCGGAGAAAGAGTGTACAATCAAAATCCCAAAAATTAAAATTCCAAAAATCCGGATTCTGAATCCAATTCTGAATCCGGATTCTGAATTGGGATTCGGAATCTGGATTTTGAGTTCGAATTCTGAAGCTGGATTCGGATTCTGAATTTGGATTCTGAATTCGAATTCCGAATCCAGATTCAGAATCTAGAATCCGAGTTAAGAATCCAGGTTCAGTATCCGAATTCAGAATCCAGATTCAGAATATAGAATCCGACGTCAGAATCTGAATCCGGATTGGATTCAGAATCCGAATTCTGTATTCGGATTCTGAATCCGAACCCAGAATCCAGATTCATTTTCAATATCCGAATCCATATTATAATCACAAAATCTTAAAGAGGGGGGGGGGTTAAAATTACGGTACGTCGGTAGCGAAAAAATTTTTTTGAATTTTTGCAAAAAATGACCCTACTGCCCCTAATTTTATGCGAAAAATCGATTGCGCGCATTCCTGAAGATTAAAAATGCTTCCTTGACCCTGATTCAGGGAAATAAAAGTGTGTATTGAAGCGAAAATATGAAATCTAAAATTTTCATATTTTCGCTTCAATACGCACTTTTATTTCCCTGATTCAGGGTCAGGGAAGCATTTTCAAACTTCGAGAATGCGCGCAATCGATTTTTCGCTAAAATTAGGGACAGTAGAGTCATTTTTTGCAAAAATTCAAAAAAATTTTTTTTTTCGCTACTGATTTACCGTAATTTTACCCCCCCCCCCCTCTTTAAGTTTTTGGGATTTTGATATGGCTTCCGGAGAAAGCGCTCGGAGTAAGAGCTCGGTGCAAGCGCTCGGGGCAAGTTTTTAGATTTTGTATTTCAGATTTTATTTCTCTCATTTTTTCTAGATTTCGTGTTTCTAGATTTTTATTTTCTAGATTTTCGACATCTAGATTTTATGTCGTCTAGATTTTATGTTTCTAGATTTTATGTTCTAGATTTTTATTTTCTAGATTTTATGTCGAAGCCCTCGATCATAGGCATTCCTGATCACCCAATTTATACAGACCACCTCATATGTTCGGCGGGGTCCATGAGGTGGTCCCCCCCCCCTCAATTTTGGGTCCATGAGTGCACCAGTCAGCGGGGAGGCTCCCCCCTTGCCGACCTATGTTCTCGATTTTTGAAAACGCTTTCCTGGCCCTGGAAATTTAATTTTTTTCAATTTCTTCACTAAAATCAAGGTCAAGGAAGCATTTTCAAGGATCAGGAATGCGCGCAATCGATTTCTCGCATAGAAAAACCCCTATAGGGTTATTTTGGTAAAAATTTCAAAAAGTTGTCACTTTTTAGTGACAACTTTGTCACTTTTCTCCGTTCCCTGCTAACACACTAGCTAACTATATCTCCATGACTTGTGTGTTAGTATGAGTTAGGCCGAAGAAGGGTGGGGTTCAAAACCGACTGTGTATGACACATCCCTATCTTGAATGGAATTGACAAAAAGTGAAGAAGAAGAAGAATCATTTGGATGGCGGTTATCCTAGACTGTGATCAGATCTCCTTCGTTGAAAAATAACCGAACCGTGAGACCTTCTTTTAGCCGCGGGCTTTTTTCTCCCTTTCGGTTCGTCCAGTTGTCCGAATTCTCTTGGGTCAACCTTCGGGATTCCGGCGGTGACCTTCACTTCTGAGCAGCAAGAGCAAATCTGGTTTGCTACTTCACACACAGCATCTTCCCTGATCCGTAGAAAGTGAAAGACAATGGGTGTGGACGAAAAAGCGTCATCAAATCAATGCATTCGATGCTAGGTGCTAAGTTTTTATTGCTACTTCCGCTATTTGCAATTACAGGTAACTAAAGATTTACGTGGGCAGGGGGAGGGGGTGGGGATCAGCGACCAAAAATGGGCTCTATTACAGTCAAATTCCTTTAAGCGGATCCCCTCGGGAGGAGGGGGGTCTGCTTAAAGGGGTTTGACTGTACCCATTTCGGGTAATAGAGCCGACGAATTGGCTCTATTACCCATTTTGCAATTTTGCGAATTGGGTCTGTAAAAAATTTTCGCGAGTTTCGTATATAAAAATGCGAATTTTGTTGGTGATTTTCGTGAATTAAATATCAAGGGGGCAAAAGTTCGGGGACACCCGACAAAAATTTGGGGACACTACCACTGTCGGATTTTGCGTTTTTCGGTATTTTCAACTCAAAAAACGCAAAATCCGACAGGGGTAGTGTCCCCGAATTTTTGTCGATTGTCCCCGAACTTTTGGACGTTTGTTCCCGAACTGTTGTCCCCTGATATAATTTTTTGGCGAATTATGCATTTTTTGATGACCCATTTCGCATTTTTTTCACTCAAAAATCTCAAATTTTTCGCACTTCTCAAAAAATGCGAATTGGGTACTAATTTTTTTCGCGAATGGAAGCAATATGTCCCCCCCCCCTTGCCCACATCCTTCCCTGGAGAAAAAATGACTCCTCCCCTGCAGGGGTCTTTTTGCAAAGATCTCTCAAGAGCCGGTAAATTATTAATCCACCCAATTTTTAGGAGAGTGCTGTATGCGGGGTTATGAAGAAGAACGTGCCAAACTAAGGCAATACTTGGGCATTGAATGGGTACCAGATGGCCTTGATGCATTCAATAGTAAGTTCTATTGTTAGATCCCGGGTTTGGGGTCGAGCTCTTAACCGGGACGGGATTTTGTATTTTTTATGTTATTGAACTCAACTTCTGAATCTGAACCTTGCTCATTCGGAAATTGACAGTTAGAAATTTTGTCAAAAAAGGCCCGTTTGTGTTCTCGTGTTGATACACTTGGGAAAAAAATGATGTTGATTTTCCAAGTGTTGCTTTGAACAACCAAATCTGCGAAGCCTTACGCGCGCCCCAAGTCTAAAAATTCACTATTGTTGATCACTTTTGCCCATGTTAGGGATGAAATTTATTCCGACTCGGAACGGGATTTGAGGTTCAGGACGTAGTGGTTTGAGTTTTTAACGAAAATTTAGGGACGAATTTTTGTCAAAAAATCGAATTTTTTAATCATTTTTTGCTCATATTTAGGAGTATAAATTTATCCTCGACTTGACGGGATTTGAGGCTCAGGACGGGGCGGATCGAATTTTTAACAAAAAATTTTACGACGGGATCCAAAAAATCTCGGGATTTTCGGAACGGGGTCTAACACTAGTAAGTTCCATATCACTTAATATCATTCTTCATTCGAATTTTTTAGCCAACCAACCAAAGCCTGTTAGACATGCAGAAGAATTAAACTGTGACTTTTCCGATCCAGCAAAATGTAAATGGCAGAATGTAAAACGTCTCGATTCTCTCGATTTTTACCTCTTTTCAAAGGAAGATCATACCGACTTTCCTATAGTCCAAGTTCATCCGGGTCCATCCAAAGTGCCGGTGGGTAAGCAAAAATCTACATTTTTCATTGCCTGTTCGTATAGGTGATAAACTGTTATTTGTGGGTGACAAGAAAAGGGAAGAAATGAGTGCCATACTTTCGAGTTATCCCATTAAATGCCAAAATACGACAGGGAGATTGACATTCACGTAGGGATTTTTTTAATTTCTGGTACTACTAAGCATTAGCTGCCGCAAATGACAGGGCTATTTTTCCAAAAAATTTTCTAAAAGACTATGGATTTTTCGATGCAAGGAATCCAAAAAATGCGCTCCCTATGTCTGAAAATTTTTCACCTTGGCTCAAAAAGGGTTTTTTTTATGTCAAATTGATACTAATTTGATCTGAAATTTTGTAATTGATGTTTTCGTCTATGGCGAATCGATTGGCGATGGTTTTGTGAGTCAATAGTTCTATTTTTGGTTGCTTTCAGCTTATCCCTTAGCCAAATATGGCAGGGGAATTTCCAGGGAAAACCCCCGATTGCAAAATTTCAGACCAAATTGGCATCAATTTGACATAAAAAACCCTTTTGAGAGGGTTTTGTCAAGGTGTTAGCCGATATAGCGTTAAGAAAAAATTTTCAAACATCGGGAGTGCGTTTTTTGAATTCCTCACATCGAGAAACCCATATTTTTTAGAAAATTTTATTGGAAAAATAGCTCTGTCATTTTTTGCGGCAGCTAATGCTTAGTAGTACCAAATTTATATAAGGAATTTTTTTAGCTTTTGGGTATATAATGGAGCCAGAGTCGAGATATTGATTTTAGAGGAAGATCCAAAGGATAGCAAAAGATTACAAATTGCTGTGGAAAAGCCTCATATTGATTGTGGTACAGTGACGGTGAACACAGTATGAAAGTTTGGCTAAAATGTTGTGTATATTGAACCTTGAAAACGCTTCCCTGACCTCGAATTAGCCTTATTTTCGCTTCAATACACATGCCTATTCCCTGAAGGGAAAGCGTTTTCAGGGTTTGGCAATGCGCGCAATTGATTCCTCGCATAGAAAAACCTCGTCTAGTGTTATTTTGGTGACAATTAAAAAACTTGAAATTTTTTGAAAAATTGCAAAATTCTCTTTTTTTAAACATCCTGTACCAACCGCGACACCTTATTTCAATCGTTGAGTTGGAATTTCTTACCAGCCTCAAAAATAGGAAGATCAATAATGTTTTAGGAATGTACTGTGGAAATCCCACCGAAGCAAACGCCATTCCGAATTGCTATAAGGGCATATGACATCAGGCATCCTGAAGGGTCTTTTGTTCTTTTAGACAATATCTATTATGAGGCAGATTTTTGCAAAGTTTCAAGTATTCATCGTCCGGAGCTACTTCGGCTCTTGTACCCATGATTGAATGTGGTCTAAAATCGAAAAATTTTATTTTTCGAAATTTTCTCAAAAATCACCCTATTAGGGGTAATTTTATGCGGAAATACGTTGTGATGTTATTTTTGCTTAAAAACGCTTCCATTTTTTAGAAAATCGAATTTTTGTATATTAGGTTCGAAAATTTAAAAAAGCTAATATGCAAAAATGTATAACTTTTCGATTTTAGACCACGCTCAATGGGATATAAGAGCCGAAGTAGCTCNTTCGGCTCTTGTACCCATGATTGAATGTGGTCTAAAATCGAAAAATTTTATTTTTCGAAATTTTCTCAAAAATCACCCTATTAAGGGTAATTTTATGCGGGAAATACGTTGGTGATGTTATTTTTGCGTAAAAACGCTTCCATTTTTTAGAAAATCGAATTTTTGTATATTAGGTTGTTCGAAAATTTGAAAAAGCTAATATGCAAAAATGTATAACTTTTCGATTTTAGACCACGCTCAATGGGATATAAGAGCCGAAGTAGCTCCCATAATCCTTTTTTTGTCAATACCCCAATTCGCTTTTTAGTCGACTTTGGACCAAATTTCGAAACAACACCATTATTAACATCTGCTGAGGGAATGCCTATCGATTACAGCAATCAACTTTCATGTACAGAATTCGACAAAACGTGTCGTTGGAGGAATGGCGGACATGGAAAAATGGTTGATTATCTTTTCCTTGAAAAAACTTAATTAACATTTTGGAACTAGTATAACTGAAGCATCGCATGAATTTGTTTCGAAAAATTAAAAAAAAATTCACTAGTTTCAAAAAACTTCATTAACATTTTAATTGCAGATTTGGAAAAGGGCAACCCGCGCACCGCCTGACAATGTGATGTTCAACGAGACGGGTACTTATACGGCACCCAAGGGTGCGTTTGCATTCATGTACATCGAAGAAGGAACTACAAAAGAAGACGGGTTTAAACTTTTGATGTCGGATCCGATGCAATGTCAAGCCAGCACGGGTTCTATTCTCTCGTTTAGGTATAAGATTACTGGGATAATTACCAAAATTAAAATTCAAAAAAAAACATTTAAGAATATGGGCAACTAAAAGTGTTAAGTTGAGTATTTGTGCTATTGATTACAACATGAAAGAGGTTGAATGTCAACCAATTCCAATGGGGAGATCTCCAGCTCCAGTTGTCCATCATTTTGATAAAACGAAAGAGTTTATGGTAAGATAGTAAAAATTATTGATAGATTTATTGGTTTGTTTTTGCAATTCAAAAAAATTGATCAAAAATCGAAAAATTTTCTTTTTTCGCCCGTACACCAGCTCCATTCCCTGAATCAGGTTCAAGAAAGCGCTTTCATTCTTCGGGAATGTGCACAATATAAGGGGGGTACCTACGTGAAAAAATTTTCAAAAATTTTTTCTGGAGATACCCCTCTAGGGTTAAAAACATGCGGGGAATCCGAATTTGACATTTTCGAAGCGAAAAAACGCTTCCTTGATTCAGGAAAGGCCTGTGTTCTTTCCTGAATCAAGGAAGCGTCGCAAAATGCAAAAAAATGAAAAGTCGCAAAATGCGATTTTTTACTTTTTGTTTCAATACACAGGCCTTCTCTGAATCAAGGAAACATTTTTTCGCTTCAAAAATGTCAAATATTTGAAAAAATTTTCGAGTGGCTCCCCCCTATTGTGTAGTAGCTCTAATTTTTTTGCAGGTCCTATGAAAAGACTATAAAAGAAATTTTAGTATGCATTCCGAATTGACGAAGTAAATACCGATTACGACAACTTTGTAATGGTGGATGACATAGAATATGACTCAACAATGTGCCATGAAGCTCTAAATTCTTTGGATATTGGAAAGAACTTCGTTTCCACACGAATGTTAGGCGCCATTTTGGGCAGGCCCGTCCCTTCAGTCACGGTATACACTCGATAAAAAACTAGTCTAGAATCCGTTTTTATAGAGTCTTTCTTGTGGTTTCGATAAAAGAGGGCTGGACTGCTTTTGGGCTAATCTTGAAGATGTTGAAGAAGTCAATCTTGGTGGAAAATGGGAAGTTGGATTGGGTCCTATTGATGAACTCAAATTTGCAAAACTAACCAAGAGAAACACTTATCCCAGTAAATCTTACATTAGTCCACTTGGGGGGGGGAAAGTTGCCATAATTTGTATATATTCGGAAAGTTCATGAAAAATGGAGCATTTTTTATTTTTACAGTAAATTCTGAATCGTTGTAGTTTTCGAGGAAATTGCATTTGAAGTTGGCGATTTTGAAATTTTTTATGTATTACAACGAAAACATGAACGCAAATTCAAAATTTCAAGCGCAATTTTCTCGAAAACTACAACGATTCAGAATTTACCGTAAAAACAAAAAATGCTTCATTTTTCATGAACTTTCCGAATAAATAATTTTTGGCGATTTTTGAAATTTTGTGTGTATTATAACGAAAACATGAACGCAGTGAAAATTTACCAAAAATTATATATTCGGAAAGTTCATGAAATTTGAAGCATTTTTTGTTTTTACAGTAAATTCTAAATCGTTGTAGTTTTCGAGAAAATTGCGCTTGAAATTTTGAATTTGCGTTCATGTTTTCGTTGTAATACACAAAATTTCAAAAATCGCCAACTTCAAACGCAATTTTCTCGAAAACTACAACGATTCAGAATTTACTGTAAAAACAAAAATGCTTCAAATTTCATGAACTTTCCGAATATATAATTTTTGGTAAATTTTGACTGCGTTCATGTTTTCGTTGTAATACACACACAATTTCAAAAATCGCCAAAAATTATATTCTGAATTGTTGTAGTTTTCGAGGAAATTGCATTTGAAGTTGGCGATTTTTGAAATTTTGTGTATTACAACGAAAACATGAACGCAAATTCAAATTTCAAACGCAATTATCTCAACAACTACAATGATTCAGAAGATGCCGTAAAAACAAAAAATGCTCCATTTTTCATGAACTTTCTGAATATACACAAAAATGACAACTTTTTTCCTACCGGTTTTTTCCTACTGATCCTTAAATTTTATTGATTGTATATTCTTATTTAGACAATGAATTTGCAATTGCTCGTTTCTCGGCCCAACAAGCTCAAAACGGCTCTGCTCTGTTGTTATCGGAAACGTTAAAATGTTTCATAGATCCAACAACATTAACCTTCAGATTTTGGTCTTCTGGTGGCGTGGCACTAAGCGTTTGTGTGCTGAGAAGTTTTGCATATGAAGTGATCGATTGTCAAGAGCTGGGCCCGGGAAGTGCAGAAACTGTCCTAGTTGAAGTGCCACATTATGAAGAACCTATAAGGCTGGGTCTAAAAGCTGAGCCAATTTATGGAGAAGGCTTTGTTGCAATTGATGATATTCAACTTGAAGTATGGGCTTATTTTTTATTCATAAATATAAATTCATAACGTCAAATTTGTCCACCAGGAATAGCATTATCTGCGAATAGTGGGCAAAATTCGATTTTTTGATAAAAATTCTATTTTTGGCCAAAAATAGAATTTTTTCAAAAAATCGAATTTTGGCTAAAAAATCAAATTTTATGCAAAAATTGATTTTTTGGTCAAAATTCTTTTTATTCACAAATATATTTCAGGGCCAAGTTTGTTCATCAGGCATAGCATTTTCTGCTAATAGTGGCATCTCAAATACACATACCTCATCGAAAAATGTACCATCACCTGACGCTAATGTGTGCCGGTTATTAAGCTGTGATTTTGATCATGGACATATGTGGTATGATTGACTTGAAAAAATTTGGCTACTACTAAGGCTTAGCGATCGCGAACAACAGGGTACTATTTCAGGAAAAAATTTTTCTACAATCAAAATTGTTAGAGGTATTTTTTGGCGATAAATCAATTACGTGCATTGAAAAAACAAGAAAATGCCAAACACGACCACGCAGGGATGCGAATTTTGACAAATTCATTGGCTTTGTTCATTTTATAGATTTTCATAGGCATCCCTACTGGTCGTGTTTGGCGGGAAAAGTTGCATCCCTTCGTGGTCGCCAAACACGACCACGCAGAGATGCCTATGATATAAAATGAAAAAAGCCGATGGGTCTGTCAAAATTCCCAGGGAGGTCGTGTTTTGCGGGAAAAATTTGCATCCCTGCGTGGTCGTATTTGGCGGGAAAAATTTGCATCCCTGCATGGTCGTGTTTGGCGGAGAAAAATTTTCCCGCCAAACACGACCTCTCATCCCTGTGAGGTCGTGTTTGGCGGGAAAATTTCACATCCTTTCGTGGTCGTGTGAAAAATTCGCGAAAATTGTTTTTTTTTCTTAAATAGTACCCTGTCGTTTGCGGTTGCTAAGCCTTAGTAGTACCAAAAATTTTGAGCCTATATTCGTTTAGCCTATATGAATCTCATCGTGTCGCCTCAAGTGTCTCAATGTTCAAAGTCTACAATGGTACAGCGCGTACGATGCTTTTCGAAAGATCTTCTGTTTGCATGTTTGAGTCTCCGATATTCCAGTTAAATGCTCCAGCCAGATTACATTTTGATTTTGTGATAAAAGTAAGGCGTTAGTAACAGATAAACTTCTCACACCGATCCTAGGGTCAAGTGCAACTTTTTGTGTGTCAAGATAGCGTGAGAAGAGAGCTAGATTCCTGCTATAAAGTCGACACGAAGAAAACTCCAGAAGCACCAACAAGGATGCGGGACTTTGTCGAAGTCCTCCCAACCGATACAAAGCTTTATGTTATAACCAAGCTGGAGAAGGGCTCAAGAAAAGCCACTGTTCAAGTGGACAACTTACTGTTAACAGATAGTGAAAATCATAGGATATGTTAGGATACTTATAAAGTCTATTTGCACGGAGGGGTTTCCAAAAGCAAAAACGAATCTTGGCCAAAAATCAAATTTATGGCCTAGTGGATAGCATCACTTTTTTTGAGTTTGAAGGCCGGGGTTCGAGTCCGCTCGGAGGATAATCTTTTTGCATGATCCAAATTTGAAAAAAAATTTGCATAGGGGTAATACAATTTTTACGTATCGCATATGGTCACAAGTTAAATTTTCTATTTTTTTAAACATTTTTCATGAAAAAATAACATCATATTCGTGTTTTTCGCATAAAATTATCCCTATGCAAATTTTTTTCAAATTTAGACGATGCAAAAAGATTAGGCTCCGGGCGGGATCGAACCCTGGCTTTCAAACTCAAGACCTGTGATGCTATCCACTAGGCCATGCTTTTTGGAAACCTCTTCATGAAACAGACTTTAGGATCTTTTTTATATTTTCTTGTATGCTCATCTTCATAATACGGCAGGGAAATTTGAGTCTTTATCACTTTCATTCAAAACCACGAAAAAGATCGACGGGAAACGTCATGGTTAGGACCCTATGCCCGCACTTTAATATCGCGAGTTCGAGTCCTGCTTGCATCCATTTGTTTTTAACCTTTTGCCTTTAAAGAATTTTAAAAATTATTTTCACAATTTTTTATAACTCGCTGAGATGAATAAAATGACACAAATATTATTGAATTTGAAAAATGTTTTGGGTTATTGGAACGAAAACCCTGAATCAGGGTTTTCGTTTCAATAACCCAAAACCATTTTCAAATTTGACCATTTTGGTGTCATTTGATTCGTCTCTCAATTTTGAACAAAAATTCGATTTTTGAGAAAAAAATTCAATTTTTGAACAAAAATTTGATTTCTGAGAAAAATTTTTTTTTGAGCAAGATTCGAATTTTGAGAAAAAAATTCAATTTTTAACAAAAATTCGATTTTTGAGCAAATTTTATTTTTTCTAAATGTTCAAGGAATTTGAATTATTTTCTTCTCAATATAGAGATGTGATTGATTATGGGAAAACTATCAGGTACATGTTTTCGTTGTAATACACAAATTTTCAAATCAGGTACCAAAAAACGGGTTGTTAATTGGAGCTTAGTCAAAAAACTTCATAAAAGCAATAAAGTTTGAATGAAAGTTCACAATTTTTATATAATAATATTTGGTTGCCATATTTATAATTGTTTTTTTCACTCTTTTTATCTATATTTGTTTATTGAATTTTGTTGTTGTATAAAGAAATAGATAAAAAAATTGGACAAATTGTACACCATAAGAATAATAAGATCACAGTTATTTTTGAAACGGTATATAAGATCAAAGATTGACAACTTTTGAAGCTACTACATAATGGAGGGGGGTCACCCATGTGAAAAATTTTCAAAAAATTTTTCTTGAAATGACCCCTCTAGGGGTAAAAACATGCGGGGAATCCGAATTTAACATTTTCGAAGCGAAAAACTCTTCCCTAAAGAAAATTCGATTTTTAGCAAAAATTTCGCGGTAATCCGAATTTGACATTTTCCAAGCGAAAAAACGCTTCCCAAAATGCGATTTTTGCGACTTTTCGCTTCAATACACAGGTCTTCCCTGGATCAGGTGAAGCGTTTTTTCGCTCTTAAATTCTTAAATTCAGATTCCCCCGCATGTTTTTACCACTAGATGAGTCATTTCAAGAAAAATTTGTTATAAAGAGTAGCACTTTTCATCCATTGTTAACGGAAAAATTCAAGCTTAATCTTGACCTTCTAATGTACTTAAACAATTCTAATAATGCACTTAAAGAATTTTTCTCGAACATTTCAAGCATGTGAGGACAAGCAAAATTTAGTACTATAAGTCGCCTAATGTTTGCGCTATATAAGAAATTAATATCAAGACTTATAGTGTTTCTTTTTCAATTTCTATAAAATTAGCTTTTAACACTCTAGCCGAAATAGCTTTTAATTTTCTTATAGTTCTTATGTCGATGCTTGGTCATTTTGGGAAACATTTGTATCAAAAGTACGATGATGAAGCACTTTTTTAGAAAATCTTTCATATGATCAAGATTAGATTTTGTTGTTGCTTTTAGAATTGTGCAAAAAATTGATTTAACACTCGCAGGACTGCCTTGGAGAGGTGTATATTCTAGTGTATTTTTTTATGCTCTTTCAGATGCGCACAATGAAAAAATTTTAAAACGTGTTTTATATAGTCAAAAATGCGAATTACTGAACCTCTATATCATTTTTCAAAATAAAACCTTGTTAGGCTCATAACGCCTCGTAGGAATTGAATTGAGAGCTCGTTAACCACCCACATGAAAGCTGAGAACCTGCCCTACAACTTTTATACAGACACTTATAGCAAGTTTTCGCTTCAATAAAAAGTTATACTTCAATCTTTGAGGCATATCCTGATTTCTTGACTGGGTTTTGGACAAAGATCTACTTTTTTGACCCTGATACAGGGATTTCTGTTAAGGACAGTTACTGAAAAAGTTGTAGCCCAGAATCCGAGGAACATTTTGGTATATTGGGTTTAGCTATTTGGTGGCGATTATGATTGAGTTATAGCCATTTTATTCATGGAATATGGTAATTATTTTTGTTCTCAACATGGTATATACAATTATGGTATTTTGGCTAAAGTGCAGTTTGCTTGGATTTTTTCCAAAATGGTGTTATTTGAGAGACCTAATATAGAGGAGTGTTATAGCGTTAAAAAAAATTGTGGGACGAATCTCTCTGGAGATGTGCGATTTTTTCAAGGTGTGGTTCTTTATGTGTTATTATAAGGTATGTACAGGGTGATCAATAATTTACTTACGTATTTAAAATATTTGCCAAAAATCGAGTTTAAATCCATTTCGGTCGCCCAATGGCTCATTCGATAGCCACCGTCATAAACTTTTTTTAAGAAGAAAAAATTATTAAAAAATATTTTAGTTTCGATTATTTAACCAAAAATACTAAAAATTACTATT
>OZJO01003402.1:0-15948 GCA_900406225.1 Acrobeloides nanus | reverse complement strand
ATTTTCAGGTAATTTAAGCACGAAAAACTCATGGCTTCAGACTTTTTCCTCTTTTTACTCATACTCGAACAGACGTGCCCTTTAAACTAAAAATAGAGCACGTAGCGTTGTTCTAGAAATCGTGAGGAACATTTGGAGTAGTCGATCATGAAATTTGGCTTATGGGATAAAAAGTTATACACTGCTCCACATAATTATGGAAACAACGAAAAAATTTCAAGTTCTCATAGTTACAATCCAAACGGCCGGTTGGAAACTTGCTAGAATTATTGAGCATAGCCGAAAACGGTGTTTTCGTACAAAAATTTTCATTTCACCACTAAATTTGACGCCAGATAACCAGAAGGGCAAAAAACCCTAATTTTTCGTTCCACATAATTATGGAAACACAGTGAAAAACAGCTTTATTTAGAACTAGAACAATAACAAAAACAGTTTCTAATAATCGGTAGGGCCTCCATTTCGTTGAATCAACTGGAAAATTCGGTTGGGCATGCTTAGAACCAAGTTGTCGATCATTTCTTGGTCGAGGTCTTCCCAGGCTTCTTGGATCGCTTCCATGAGTGCTTCTTTGGTCTGGTATGTCTTGTTGTCGGCGTAAATTTGGCGCCAAGGATTCCCCAGATGTTCTCGATGAGGTTCTGATCCGGTGAACAGGCTGGCCATGGCAGAACTCGGACTTGATGTCGTTCCAACCAGGCTCTTGTGCTGCGTGGTCCTTGAAAGCTCGCGTGACTCGGTGCGTTGTCGTGCATGAATTCGTATCCGCGTTGCCGAAGCACCTGCCAAGGAGGCAGCAGACGCGCTTGGAGAATCTCTTGGTACCTCTGCGAGTTCAAACGAAGATCCGGGAAGGATAGATCGAGTCTTCCTCCCTGGCAGAATGCACCCCAAACCATCACGCCTCCTCCGCCGTGGACTCGCCGAGAGAAGTATCGCTTTTCCTTGCGGAGGTCGTGCCAATAATATCGGTATCCGTCTGGCCCGTCGAGATTGAACTTCTTTTCGTCGCTCCAGATCATCTGAACGACGAAATGAGCCTAATCGATCAACCCCCAAAAACCCCTCACCTTCGACCAGTCATGGTTCATGTTCTGACGCACCCATTCGAGACGTCTTCGCTTGTGGACCTCTTTAAGAGCTGGAGCTTTCTTCATTTTCCGTCGGACTAGGTTGGGATTTTTCGAAATCGTCCTTCGAATCGTCTCCGGAGACACGGTAAGGTCCAAGTCTCTCTTGATCTTGATGCAGGTAGCGGTGGAATTCGACGCCGCGCGGTAAATTCGACGCTTATCTCGACCGGAAAGCTTGCTAGGTCGTCCGGTATGCTTTGCTGTTCCATATTCTTCGGGATTTTGGAGATAGCTCCACACCACCTTTAGGGATCGGCCCACTAACCTCGCAATATCACGCAACTTCGCCCCATTCGCACGATGCGTCGTGATTTGACCTTTTTCAAATTCCGAAAGCTTGAATCCGCTTGGCATTTTGCTTTTTAATGCTGAAAAATGCGGCTTTAATGATTGCTAAAAGAAAAACGCATAAAAAATACTTCGAACGCATAAAAACTACTTCGAACGCACAAAAAGTCACTGTGTTTCCATAATTATGTGGAATGAAAAATTAGGGTTTTTTGCCCTTCTGGTTATCTGGCGTCAAATTTTGTGGTGAAATGAAAATTTTTGTACGAAAACACCGTTTTCGGCTATGCTCAAAGTTCGCATGAACTTGGAGCGCGGCCCCTCAAAATTGCATGAGATCATGGTAATCATTGGGAGACTGATTTCATATGTCCATTTATTAGCAATTGGCAACTTTTATAGTGCTAGTAGACTATAGTCGTGTGGAGAATTATCAGCGAATTTGTGCACATGAATAAATATAATTAGAATAAATTCGATTATTGACAACTCTTTGGTTATTGCTTTCTTTAAATTAATTGAAGGTGATATACAGGGTGCGCTCAAATAACTTGGTTTACTGGCTTACTTTTACCATGAATATTTCACAGCTTAAAGGGGAATGTAAAACGACTCTAGCAAAATTGGAAACGCAAACCAGTGGAAAATTGGGAACGCAACTCATTTTGTCAAAAAAGTTCAATATTTTGTAAAATTTCTTTGTTGTCTGACTTTCTGTCGAACTTATCAAAGAGCAAAAACTTAATGAAAAGACCCTTTTGCTGAATACGTATCAGCAAAAAGGTCTTTTCACTAAGTTTTTTCTCTTTGATAAGTTCGACAGAAAGACAGACAACGAAGATTTTTTGTTGTGCCTGTGAATCGGAAGTTCCGCATTTCGTTTTTAGAACCCGTTTTGGCCAAAAATGGGGACACATATGAAAATACGAAAAAACGTATACACTAGTTATGGCTTTAGCAAAATTTTCATCCTTGTCTGGCTTTCTGTAGAACTTGTCAAAGAGAAAAAATTTAGTGAGAAGACCCTTTTGCTGATTCGGATTCAGCAAAAGGGTCTTTTCGCTAAACTTTTTCTCTTTGATAAGTTTGACAGAAAGACAGACAACGAAGAAATTTTTGCGCTTCCAATTTTGTTAGAACCGTAAAAGTAAACCAGTAAACCATGTTATTTCAGCGCACCATGTATAATTACAGATTCAATGATCACCTTTATTTAACTTAAAGAAAGCCAAAGTATTGTCAAGAATCGCATCTACTCTAATTGTATTTATTCACGTGCATAAATCTGATGATATATCCTCCACACGGCTATAGTCGTCGACTAGTACTATAACAGTTCCCAATTGCTAAAAATGGACGTGTACAATCAATCTCTCAATGATTACCATGATCTCATGCAATTTTGCCCATATCTATCATTGGCCCATTATATAACTGTTGGCTTGACAATTTTCTTGTACCCTGCAACTCTGTACATAGTTGTAACAAAATCACCAAAGGAAAACCCAGCACTGAAATGGCTGTTTACCAATATGATCACCACTAGCTTAATTTTGGTATTAGTTGATTTCATTTTTCAACCGGTTCTCTTACCTCCATATCTAGCAATGTTTGGTCTAGGCTTGCCGTTACATTTACTGGCTTTTATAGGAGTAAGGATTATAGTTTTGTTATAGAAGAGGGGGCCTCTCGGATTCTACGAGAGGTGGCTCGACTCTCGTATCCTCTTCTTCTGTACCACTGATCATCCACTGTACAACTTTTTAGCAGTGATGTTCACACGTGTACAAACACCCCCGAATATTTTGACTTCCTGCGGGCGGGAAAAAACATAAGGGGGGGGGGGGGGGGGGGGACCAAGGTGATTTTGTTTCATTAATCACTTTGGTCCCCTATATGTTTATTCGCGCCGAAAGGCGCGAGAATTTTTTTTTGAAAAATACTTTTTTAAGCTAAAAATACTTTAAAAATTACGATTTAGGGCTGCGGAATAATTGGCTTTTTTGCGGCTCGAGCTGCGGGCGAAACCATTTCGCCCGCAACCAGCAGGCTACGGGCAAAACCATTTTTCAGTGAAAGTTTCACTGAAAGTTTTCGAACGCATCAAAAACAAAAAACTTGCGGGACATTTAAAAATTTTGTTGCATGATTCAATAAATGCTGTTTATTGAAGCGAAAAAAGTTGGAAATATTTCCAATTTCTGAGAATATTTCCAGAAATTTGGAAATATTACAGGGGGTGCAAAAAAAGTGGCAAAAATGGTCATTTTTGGGGGCATTTAAAAAAAATTTTTCTTAAAACATCATTTCTAGGGGTAAAAATAGCTGAAAAACACGAATCCGGCGTCGAAAAAATTTTTTGACCCCTAAAATGGCAAAAAAGAGTGTTTTTTGAGTCCGAAAAAATGACCATTTTTGCCACTTTTTTTGCACCACCCTGTACAAATTACCATCGTGCAACCCTACTCATAACAGGAACTTCCGCAACTGTCGATTTTCCTTGAAAATTGTTGTTGAAGTTCCGCATGTCGTTTTGAACCACGTTGTGGAAGCTCCTAGACCCTCATAACATCTATGCTTTTTAGTCTAGCAATTTTTTAATGATCAACTTGGTATTCGCATATTTGGCATTTTTACTGCACCTCTTCACTATAATGAATCCACTTCACTCAATAAGCCGATTTTTCAGTTCGAAACGAAATCTTCTCTCCATTTATCTTTTCTTACTAATATGCGTGTTATTGATAATAGCAGTATTTCTATATCTTGGTTCTAAATATCCAATTGAATTAAGTGAAACAATTGTCGGAAATGATCAATATTTGCAATTTTTACAAATTGTTTCTGAAAATCAAGTAAAATTTTGAATACGATTATGTCCTCAAATTTTCCGCCACTGCAGTTCTAGACCAATTCAAAGATGGCTTTTTTATAATCCCCTTCAAGGGCAAAGCTTAAGTAAATGAGTATGAAAATTGCAAAATTCGTAAAAAATTGAAAATTCTTCAAAAATTGAAAAATTTATCAAAAACTCTTTGATTTTTTGCTGTATATTTTTACCAAAAGCAACACGTTTACCGAAATTTGACCTCCCCCCCACCGGCGATATGAGGGTGGGTCGACCCACCCTTTGCCTAACCATTGCTCAAGTATGCTTTGGTTTAGGCTAAAGGCTTAGATCTAGCCTTAGACCTAGGCTTATGCCTAGTCCTAGGTCTAAGTATAGGCTAGGGTTGAGATGGCGGGAAAGAAAATTTCACCTGTGTATTACAACGAAATCCAAAGTTTTTAATTTTAAAAACTATTTTCTAAGTCATTTTCAATAAATTTTTTTTATTTTTAGAGCAAAAATTTTAATCTACAAAATGCCACTTTAATTTTTTTTTGTTTTGTCTATAGAAAAGCTTAGAGAATTGAAAAACATCCCGCCTGATTATCAATAAGATTTTTTGAATTTGAAATTTTAGCCTGACAATCAGGCGGGAAGTTTTTCAATTTTTCTAACAAGGAACACGTCCGAACTCAGTCTGGAAATTTTTGACGAGACCTACATAGTTTTGTAGAGCATACCCGACTTGTCGTTAAAAATGAAAAAATTAGCTACTGAAAATCTATCCTTGAGGAGATATGAGCTATTAAAGTTTTAATTAATTAGGTTATTTATTTGGATATTTTCAAAACAACTTTATAAATGGCCTCGATGGCTAGGGCGTTGCGCTCCCTTTTAACTTGGGCCCCAGGTTCGAATCCACCCGAAGGAGAAATTATTTTTCCTTTTAAAATCTTTTGAATAAATGCAGACAAATTCCGGAAGGCAAAATAATTTTCCTTCGGGTGGATTCGAACCTAGAGCTTTAAAAAGAAATTGCAATGCCCTAGACGTTAAGCTATCGAGGAATTTTGTAAAAATTGTTTTGAAAATAACGAAATAAATAGCCTAATTATTATTAGCTCATATCTCCTCAAGGATAGATTTTCAGCAGCTAATTTTTTCATTTTTAACGACAAGTCGGGTATGCTCTACAAAACTATGTAGGTCTCGTCAAAAATTTCCAGACTGAGTTCGGACGTGTTCCTTGTAAGTAAAGACCGTATTTTTCATCCGTTTTCGATAATCTTTTTTTAGCTATATAGTGGCTAAAAAAACTGCACTTTTGCGATTTTTCTAGAAACCCCCCCCCCCACAGGGTCATTTTTTTTTGGCAAAAAATTGCTCGACAAATCGCAAAAGTACAGTTTTTTTAGCCACCCTGTAGAATAGGTCTTGGGAAATCCGAAAATGATGACGGTTTTGCCTGAAAACCAGATTCGGGTGTAGCTTGGCGAGAGGAATATTTTTTTAAAAAGGTCAGCGAAAACGAATGAATTTTGACCGAGATAAGGTCAAATTACCGATGGGATAGCGTAAATTTAAAAAAATTTAGATTTTCGACACGAAAACCTGATTTTCAGGTAAAACCATTATCATTTTCGGATTGCCCCTAGCCGATTCTATATAGCTGAAAAAAAGATCATAGAAAACGGATGAAAAATACGGTTTTTACTTAGGTTTTTTCATCGTGTCGATAACCCGTCGTAACTTTTACCCCCCCCCTTTAAAATTATATTTACTTGCAAAATCGAAAATATCTATAGAAGAAGGATACTGAATCAGCTATAATACAATATGTAAATGTCGTTGATGTAATGTAAATAAAAATTAAATTCCAAGGAGGACCCAAATTTTCTGTAAATCCTGTTGTCCATTCAAAAATTATATTTTTTTGAAATTCGATTTCCTAAAAGCTCTCTTTCACGGTGCACAAAAATGTGCATTTTTTTTGAAAATCCGTAAAAACGATTAAAAACGTGTTAATTAAGTGCCAATAACATTTTACGAAAGGATTCGCAGCGATCCGAGAGCGTGCAAAAAATTTGACTTTTCAAAATTTTGTCTAACAAGGGAAGGTTCATTTTTCAGAGCCTTTGCATATAATCTTTTTTCAATTCTTTAATTACAGGTTTCACTGGTCTAGTTGGTAAAGCGCTCGTTTTTCCTTGATCTATTAGAAGGTTCGAGTCCCGGTGTCGTCTATATTTTTTTGCATCTTGTTTTTTATATTTTTTTTAAATTTTCAAATGAATAGAAGTCGTGAAGGACAACACCAATTTTAATGATCGAGGGCTCAAAGTGCTCGTAAGAGCTGTAGAATTAAAGCAATAGAACCAGTTTTTTGGGCGCTGAAGAAAACTTTTTTGTTATTCCCCAAAAATGCCCAAAATTTACAGTTTTTGATATGAAAAACTCCATTTTTCGAAACTAAAAAGAAAAATCGCTCTATTGCTTTGTTTTCTAGCCTGTCAGCAATCGTTTGAGCCTTCGATAACAAAAATTGGTGGTGTCCTTCACGACTTCTATTCATTTGAATTCCTTTGAAATGTGCAAAAAGTGAAAAATTCAACCAAATTTTTAAAAAATCAGTAAAATATCTTTTCAAATATTTTTCTCGCAGAATTGTAGATTAAAAGGAGTAGAATATTGTAGGAAAAAAATTAATCTAATTCACTTAGTTTTCGCCCAGAATGACACTTTTTCGACACCTATCGAAAACGACACTTTTTCAGGACTTAGACAAATTTTTTCAGAATTTTGAAAAGTTAACTTTTTTGCACGCTCTCGGATTCTTTCGTAAAGTGTTATTGGCACTTAATTAACACGTTTTAATCGTTTTTAACGATATTCAAAAATGCACCTTTTTGTGCGCCGTGCTTTATAATGAACTATAAATTATAATTTCACGCCAGAACTCAGTCGGAAAGCCAGCCAAGTGTATTCGAGATTGGATTTCAGTAGGTCTAGCCGGTTTGGAAGGTCTAGAATGGGGAAAACCTCATCTTATTAAAAATTTTTTCTAAAAATCCGGATTTTATTGCATAAAAATGCAATAGAAATAGGTGGTTCCACAGGATTTCGCCGACTTTTCATTTCACCTACCAAGTCTTTTCGCCGACTTGTATTTCACCGACTTTTTTTCATCGACCATTAATTTCTATTTAATTATAAAAGTTTAAGAATTCCTAAGCCTAAGGATAAGATAGATCTAAGGCCTTAGACCTAGACTTTTGCTTTAGGCTTATCCTTTAGCCTAATGCCTAAGCCTAGGCCAAGGGCCTGAGCCTAAAGCCTAAAGCCTAAGGCCTAAGCCTTAGACCTAAGCATTAATCTTCAGCATTAAACCTAAGCCTAGGTCTAAGGCCTGAGCCTAAGCATTAAGTCTAATGCCCAATCCTATGCCTAAGGCCTAAGTATAAGCCTAGGCCTGAGCCTAAGGCTTAAGCCTTAAGTCCTGAGCCTAACCCTATGGCCTAAGGCCATGACGATCGGTTAAATTACTAGTCGGTAAAAAGAGTGGTCGGTGAAATGAAGGTCAGTGAAAAAAAAGTCGGTGAAAAGACTTGGTCGGTCAAACTAAAAGTCGGTGAAATCCTGGGACACATAAATAGGTCACATCATCAAAAAGTGCAATAAAATTAGGCCACTTCATCATGGATGTTCCCACTGACCCACCCTTCTAGAATGTGAAGTTCTAACATTGTTCTCGAAAGGGTTCTTCTTCAATTTCGGCCCCATAAGAAAGTATGGGAGATGCTACCCTTTTTAACACGATTCCGATACTCCATTCTCCTTCAACGATCTACCAGACATATTCTATAAGATACCTCATACGCTATCTAAAAGAAACTATTCGAAATCCCAAATTCTCAAAATCCCAAGTAATCTGAATTCGGATTCTGAACCCGAATTTTGGATTCGATTCTGATTTTGAATCCGGATTCTGAATTCAGAATCCGAATTCAAAATCCAAATTCAGAATCCAGAATCTGAAATTCGGGTTCAGATTCAGAATCCAAATTTGAGATTTGGGATTTTGAGTAGCACGTTCGGCAAAGTGTGAAAAAAATGGAAACTCGAGGAAACCGGTCGGAATCGTTTTATTTCGTCTTAAAACAGCATATTTTATTGTTTCTGATGATTCCGGAAGGTGTGCACTCATTTTGACCAAAATCGGGTCTCCGGCTCCTTGCCACTAAAGGCATATATACAAAAATGCATGTATCTCAACTTCTAGCGCAGATTTTTGTAAGCCGTTTTTTGCAGTTTGTAGCTGGGATAAAAACGAAGCTTTTAAGTCACATTTGAACGATATTCGCGTTTTTCAAATATTTGAAAAATAGATTCCATTTTTAGACGATTTTGCTACCTTAAAATTTTTATATCCTTTGAAGGCATCCAATTTCCATAATTTTGGCCTTAAAATGTTCCTAGCAATATATAGATAAAAGTTACGCTCAGTTTTCCCCATATCAGTTTAAAAAAGTAAATTTTTAATAGAAAATAGCTTTAAAAATATTTTAGCAATGTTATAAAGAAAAACGTGTTTTTTCTTAAATTTCAACGAAAAAACGAAGCGTAACTTTTATCTACACATTGCTAGGAACATTTTAAGATCAAAATTATGAAAATTAGATTTTGTCTTCAAAAGATATAAATTTTTGAACTTGACGTATTTTTAATAATTTCCTCAATTTATTAAAAAATAATTACCTTAATTTACTTAACAGCATGGCGCAGTGTTAACGCTACTAGTGTTGGTGCCGAAGGCCTCGGGTTCGAATCCCATTGCGGCAAATATTTTTTGCTCAAATTTTTTTTTTTTAAATTAGTCATATGAAAAGGGAGGAACTAGTGTAGATCAGCAACCCTATTGAACGTGAATTTTTTCGAAAAAATTTTTTTTTCGATTTTCTTGTAAAACCAACTTTTTAGACTCATTTCTAGGCGAAAAATCAATTGCGCGCATTTTCGAAGCGTGAAAAATTAAGTTTGACCCTGAAAATCAGGGTAGAACGCGAAAATTTTTCTGAACCGATGGNAAAGGGTTTAACGTCGAAACGCAGTTCTACCCTGATTTTCAGGGTCAAACTTAATTTTTCACGCTTCGAAAATGCGCGCAATCGATTTTTCGCCTAGAATTACCCTAAAAAGTCGGTTTTTACAAGAAAATCGAAAAAAAAATTTTTCGAAAAAATTCACGTTCAATGGGGTCGCTGATTTACACTAGTTCCGAAAGGGATATATAACCACTCAACGAAACGCGAATGCACACCTCTATTTTGGCTCAAAAAAGGTATAATAGAGTTTTTTGAAGCGAGATAAAACGATTCCGACCGGTTTCCGCGAGTTTCCATTTTTTGCACACTTTGCTGTGCCGTGAGTAGTAACCTATCTAAGGGCTCTTCAAACTCCCATAGGGATATCGATATAGAAAAAACCTCACGAAGAACTCATAGTCGCATTTCTTTCTGATTGGAGCTCCTAATAAATTTGTGTTAAAACCCCTTTGTTAACAATTTTTTTTAAAATTGCACGAGCTTATGAGACAACCTATTATAAACGTACCTCTGAAATCAAAAAAGTATTAGTATTGAAGATGATGTCTAAGATGCAATTGATCAACAGGACCCTTTTATAATCTTTTAAATCATCTCCTGATTGAGTTTTAATGATATATATTAGAGAAAACGTAAAAATATAACCTAATATGCTTGACGAAAATTTATTATAGGTGTGAATTGTTGTCAAAAGTGACATTTAGGACTTGAAGAAAAGTGTTACTGCTACCATAACCAAACGATTTTACTTCTGATGGGCTTCAACATTTCCATTATATATATATGGGATATTTGTTTACACCCAAATTTTGTATGGCAGTGTTAAGCACGCTTGTTTTAAGATTACTCGTTAACTAGTAAATGTTTAAGTCTAATATGATTTAAGGAAGTGTTTACGAAAAGATCAACGAGATTTAATTATCCCACTATAAATAGGCACTGGTCAGGATTAGTTTTATGGGTTTGTTTATTACAAAATATTTTATAACATTTCATAATCACCTTTTACTATCGTTTTCATAGTGTTTATAGTAATTACAATATCTAACGAGTATGTTTTTCTTTCAGTTTTATTACTTTAGGAAGTAGAAAATAGTTTCTAGAAATCGAGTTAATTTTACTTTGCACTTTGCAAACCTCGTGTAGATAAAGACTTAAAAAAAAAATATATGTTGCACCCGATCTTGAACGAAGTTAGGCTTAGGACTTAAGCTAAGGTTTCGGATCTTCAGGCTGTTGAGACTTATCTTGGAGATTAAGAGTACTTCTTTGGGGATAAACCTAGTCAGGTAAGATTGCAATTTATACCTCATAAACATGTTAGCATTTCAGATTGATATCGAGGTGTTTGCTCATGTTGCGGCAATTTATTATGTGCATATCACCATTTATCCAAAGATTTGGTCGAATCGGAGTTTCCAAAAATCTTGAAGCATACTCAAAAAGTAGCGAAAAAATTCTTCAGCGAGTTCAAATTTGGTCAGTAAAAGAGAATTTAGTTTTTTGTTGAATTGTTAAACATTTTTTTTATAAAATACATATTTATCTAACTTAAAAAAAAATTTTACTCAAAACGTCTCGTGTTTCTTGAAAATACGGCATCTTGCAGATCGCCAAAAATTAAGATACGACAATCCGGACACGATCTTTTCTTGCAGATGTCGTGACAAAGTGAGATAAGTCCGCGGAACATGAGCCCGAGGAGCATGAATATAGCACAACATGGAACATTTAGACAGAATGGCAAAGTAATAAAATAAAAAAGTTAGAGAATTTACTGCGTGAAGATAGACCATGAAGTCCTTCAAATCGTGGGGTCAACACATAAATCCCAGATTCTATTGAAAAACAAAATGGTCCAACACGATGCGGTCGACAGCAACGACTATATAAGCAACCTTTTTGTAGCTCAAGGCCAGTTTATCAAGAGCTGAGGTGCTCCCTCCTACATGGCTTCGTGCAGAGTTGTGTGCTCAATCCTCAGTGTGGGAAAAGCAATGAAGTGTTCGTGCAGTGTGTCCGCGTTTAACATTTGTAATCAAGGATAATGTTTAGGGCTCTCAATACTTAGATAATACTCAGGTTTAACCGGTCTGAACAGCAATATAATAGCTATCTATTAAACCTATTGAAGAGCTTATCCAAACCACCTCGAAAGCTTAAAAGATCATCACAGCACAAAAATATACAATTACCAAATTTATATTTTGTGCTGTGATATTATCATGGAAAAAATATACCAAGATTTTAAAATCTCTGAGAATGATTTATTATTAATCTATAAAAATATGAATAAAAAATCTTTAATTAGTCTTTAACTTCTCTCTAAATACCAACGATAACAATTTCCTGAATAAAAATCTAACCATCCTATAAACTAGCCATAAAATTGCTACAATCAACAAAATAGTTGGTATGATAATATCTAGACAATAAAACTCTACAAAGCTCAAATGTCTTCCATGCAAATCCAGATTCAGATCAGGCCCAAATTTAGCAGCAAATTCAGTATATTGTATAACTCGTTCTTCGGCTGACATCGGTTTTGCTTTTACCATTGCAGAAATTCTTTTGGCATTCTTGCGATAGCTTTGATCTTCAATAACTGAGTTCAATGCTTCGGTTAATTTTTCGACAGAAAGCTTGTTCAACTCTAAAGTGACGGCCATTTTTTGGTATTCCAACATTTTTGAGTTTCGGTATTGATCGGCGAATAACGGAATCATGACCATGGGGACACCTTTAGATGAGCCTTCTTGAGCACTGTTCATTCCACCGTGAGAGACGAAAGCGAGAAGTTTCGGGTGTTCTAAAATTTTGATTTTGAAATCTATCTACCATCGATGGTCAGAAAAAATTACCCAAGAGATCATTTTGAGGCACCCATTTTGAAGTGAAAACGTTGGCATAACCTTGGGTGATTCCATCTTCTTCATTCTCATATTTCCAAATAAAAGTGATGTCGGGAAAGTTTTTGAAAGTTTCCAGAAAGATTTTCTTGACTCTTTGAGGCATATTTACGCTTAAAGCAAAGGTTCCAAAAGAGACTAAGATTACGCCTTTCTTCGAATTTTTCATGATTTCGTCGAATTTCTAAACAAAAAACTTGAATTGACGTTTTGAGTTACCTTCTCCAATGGTTTTGGCTCGACTTTTCCAATACCTCCGATGTAGATGAACTTATGAGAGATTGGTCTAGGAAAATCCACATGCTCATCCACGTTGACATAATATAAGGCGCTATTCCCGGCTTCTTCCTAAAAATTAGGCTTTCTATTAAAAATTTGGACAAAGCCTACTATTATGTCGAAATTATCGCCATATTTCTTTTTCATAATTTCTATTGATTTTCCACCCCAAAGATTTGGCAGAATTGTACCGGCCATTATACTATCCCCCAAATTGACGGCACGTTCCAAGTAGCTCAACGGAGCTTTACGAGAAGAAATGACACCTAAAATTTTGCTCTTAATGAAATCGAGTCATAACGTTAATTTCTGTTATGGTCAAAGACCACTTGATTCGACTGTTCATATATCAAAAACGTCAGAAAACACTTAAAGAACTTCAGAAAAAAACGCTTAAAGAACTTCAGAAACGAGTTTCCCGGACCGAATCTGACCGAGTTTTGGTTGAAATACACCCTCAGGAAGGCAGGGGTACAAAATCGGGCAAGTCCCCAACTTCAAAGTAGCGTAGAAATTTCAAAATAAATAGGATTTATACCAAAATCTAATCAATTGTGACCCAAGTATTCCTCTAACGATTGCTTTTTAAATTAGGTCGAAAGGCTTTAATGGTCCCTAGAAAAACCATTTTAAGTGACTAGGCAGAGGTCAAAAAACCTGTGCATCAAAGGTACTCTAACAGCACACGAAGCGCGCTCACATATGGGAGCGCCCCCATATGTGAATCTGATCAGTCCAGATTTTCCCGGGAAAATCAGATTTTTCCTAAAAAAACAGATTTTCCCGTAGCATATATGCAGCAACACTTGCACATGCATCCCTGAGCTACTAAACCTGCACTGAGAAGCGTCTGCTCGCCCCCATATGCCTTCCCTAATTTTTTTTGTTGGGCTAGTCATTACTTACTCGGAACAAAACTTGGGGTTGAAGGAATCCCCATAGACATGGCCACGTTTTCGAAAACCCCACTAGAAGACACAGTAATATAATTCGTGATTCCGATCGTTTTTAGAAGTCCATAATAACACAAATCGACCGCTTCTCCAAGTCCAATATCGAAAGTTTCATTTTGGAACATGTTTATAAGCTTAGCATCGTTGAGTTGCTCTAGAATTTTAGCATTTTTTTAGAAAAAAATATCATACTTTCACACAAATTTCCAAAAGTTGTTCTAATATTTTTCATCATAATTTGCATGTTTGAAAATCCTTCCATTTCTCCGGACCAAATGTCATCTTGGGCGTCTGCGCCACCGAATTTGATGGCATGATAATCTCTTTCTCTTATAACGATTTTTGCTAATTTTGTCCCGTTTGTGGTTACATCGTCGTCTACTATTGGCTCGTAGACTGTCTAAAATGACTATTTTCGATCTTTCAAAAAAAAACTGACCACATCATGTCCTGCATTAACCAAAAGATCAGCTAATTTCCCCATAAAGTTTACATGACTGGCACCAAATTTTGGATTATAAATAAAAATCTTATACGACTCAATCGAAGAAATGAAGAATAATAGAAAAATGTTCGAAAATTGCATATTTCAAACTAAAGTCTATCTAAGTTGATGTTTATTTCGCACTTTTATTTAATAGATAACTATTTTTCTGATTTCTGTCGCACAAGAGTTCACTGAAACTCTGCACTTTTTCTGTCGCACACTATTTATCAGCTAAATAATTTATAGTCGATATAAAATTGAGTTGTCGTATATTTCCTTATTAGGTGGCCTAAAATAGAGATAACCCAAGGTCGAAAATTTATTTACGAAGCCTATTTACAATTTTGGTACCCAATCACCAGAAATACAAACAGATATGAAAGATTCAAAACATAAAACAGTAAGCTTTAGCTTACTATGGTATGATACTTAATATCTAAAAAGAGTCTAAAAGAGTTCACTGAACTCTGCACTTTTTTGTGTTGCCGTCGTGTTTATATTACGTATATCTTATGCTTCTATGCATGCGTAACTATTATTTCGCAATGAAAGGACAGTTTATCAGCAAATAGAATTTGCTGCACCTTCCACAAAAAGTTATACTATTCACCCATTTTATTTTCTATTCACTAGTCAACAATTGAAACAGGCCCCTGATCGGCATTTTCAGATACGCTATTTCAATGTTTCAAAAAGGGTTTGCTGATAGGCTTATCTCTAATTCAGGCAGCAAATTATACTGTATATGTTGGTTAATGTTACCTGTTGGCCAAAGTCGAGCATTTGATGAAAGTGGAACGAAGTGGTTTCAGATCGCCACCCAAGGTTGGCTTACAAGGGACATTCACCAGGTGATACTCCCAGTTTTTTTTAAACGATTTTAACTGATTCTATAGGTCCTTGTAGTTACGAAAACACCAAATTAGAGTTCCCTAGTTCGATTAAGGGGGTAAAATCCGGGTTTTTATGCCAAAAATAGCATTTTCTTTGAAATTAAGGGGCCACCAAAAACACCTTTATTTGACTTCTTTCATCGAAATTTCGATTTTCCACCGTTTTTGGCTATGGCGAACATTTTCTAAGTTTTTAGAAAAAGTTGAAAATTTTTGAAAAAATTGATTTTTTGGGGTCTATCCATGGTGTTCCAAAAAATCAATTTTTTCAAAAATTTTCAACTTTTTCTAAAAACACTTAGAAAATGTTTGCCATAGCCCAAAAGGGTGGAAAATGTCGAAATTTCGACGAAAGAAGTCAAATAAAGGTGTTTTTAGTGGCCCCTTAATTTCAAAGAAAACGCTATTTTTGGCATAAAAATCCGAATTTTACCATCTTAATCGAACTAGGGAACTCTAATTTTGGTGTTTTCGTAACTACAAGGACCTATAGAATCAGTTAAAATCGTTTAAAAAAACCGGGAGTATCTTTTATCTGGTGAATGTCCCTTGTCAGATGTAGTTAGGATACCAAAAAATCGACCTCCGCTGATAAATTACAAGGTATGAAAGAGCAAGAAAATTTTGCTCAAAAATCGATTTTTTATTCGTTTTTAAGCTAAAATCAATTTAGATCTACAAGTAGACCCCCTCCCCCAATTTTGATCTTTTTCTGAGCCTATACTCCCAGTTTTGATCAAAACTGGGACTTTAGTTTGATATTAGCTTGAGCTTGACATTATCTTGAATGTAACTTGTTTGAATTAAAGAGTTGGAAGTCAGAGTTAGAACTCTCTATTCTTCCGTGGATAGACATTTTCTTTGCACGCAAAATAATTTTTCTTGCACGTATGCTTTTTTTGCACACAATAATCGTAAGGATTTTCTTCATAACAGAATATTTCTCACAAAAATTGATGTTCTACAAAGTTGTTTCTGAGATCACGCCGAACAACTTTGTAGAACATCATTTTTTGTGAAAAATTTTTGTTATGAAGAAAATCCTTATGATTATTGCGTGCAAAAAAAGCATAC
>OZJO01003401.1:0-28769 GCA_900406225.1 Acrobeloides nanus | reverse complement strand
ACTAAAATTTTACGCTTCATGACCAATCGTTTCAATAAACATGATTTTATTGAAAATCAGGCAACATTTTTTGACAACTTTTTGGCATACTTGAACGCACCCTCAAAAAAACTTTTCTCCTAAAAATTAGAGATATCCGACCAACATATGTGTTCACGGGGGTCTCAATTGGGACCCCCATAAACACATTTTGATGGAATATAGCCACTCGAGAAAATATAAAACGACCAAAAATTGAAAATTTTGATGAAAAAAGTCGAAATTTTTTGCCAAAAAATGATCAAAAAGTTGAAAATTTTAACGGGGAATAAATAATCAAAAAAAGTCGACTAATTTGATAAAAATGACCAAAAATTGAAATTTTTGATCAAATTAGTAAAAAAAATTGTATTGAGTTTCTTTAAAAATTTTGTTGAACAATTGACATTTTTGTGATTTTTTACACAAAAACATAGGGGAGACCAAGGGGAAATTTTTTCTATTTTTTTTCAAAGACATTGCTGATATTCGGAAAGTTCATGAAAAATGGGGTTCATTTTTTGTTTCTACGGCACACACCTAGGCCAAAAAAAATCGCCGTGATCCCGACAAAAGCGAATTGTAGAACGATAGATTTGGTGGCCCTGAGCAACTTTTACAAAGGACTTTTGAAAACTTACCAGTAGTTTTTGAGGAATTAGCCTCGAAAGGTTCCCCTTATGCAGCGTCGAAATTTTGGTCCAAATTTGGAGGGGGAAGTTTGGGTTTGGGGGGGGGAAGTTTTCGACTTTTTTCAAAAAATTTTCATTTTTCTTCCCCGAAAATTAAAAAATTTTCAGGTTTGGGGGGGGGAGGTTCCCCAGGTTCCCCCCCCCCATAATTACGACGCTGAATATAGGTACCCTTATGTTTTTTAATACAATTTTTGGGGGAAAATCGCGAANGCGTTGAAATTCAGTTCTACCCTGATTTTCAGGGTCAAACTTAATTTTTCATGCTTTGAAAATGCGCGCAATCGATTTTTCGCCTAGAAATTACCCCTATAGGGGTCTTTCCTGCAAAAATTTTGAGAAAAAATTTTTTCGGAGATAAGGGTCCCCCCTTATGTTTCTTCTTTACATAAAGGGGAACCTTTCGAGGCTAATTCCTCAAAAACTACTGATAAGTTTTCAAAAGTCCTTTGTAAAAGTTGCTCAGGGCCACCAAATCTATCGTCCTACAATTCGCTTTTGTCGGGATCACGGCGATTTTATTTTTCAACTAAAATGGCCTAGGTGTGGGCATGTCTTGAATCATTGTAGTTTTCGAGGTAATTGTGTTTGAAATTTTGAATTTGTGTACATGTTTTCGTTGCAATACACACAAACTTTTTGGAATTTTGTCCTGACTTGCTAACGGCTTTGAGAAAATCTCGTGTGAAGTTGCGAAATCTGTTTATTACGAATAAAAACACATGTTCGTGTATGTTTCTATTATAATTTTTAACTTGATTCAATTAGAAGTTGTTTATTGAAGCGATTAATCAGATAATTTTGAATAATCGCTTCAATAAACAACCTTACATGTTTTCGTTGTAATAAACAAATTTTCAAATTTAGCCAACTTCACACACGATTACTTCGAAACTGTTAGCGATTCAAGATATGCTGTAAAAACAAAAAATGCTCCATTTTTCATGAACTTAATGAATATACACAAAAAATGACAACTTTTTTTACATTATGAATAGTAATTTAAATCCAGTTCTGTACAAGGGGAAGCGCGAACGCTATCCCCCAAACGCAAAAATTACGCTGTCGGCCGACCCCAACTCGGGGCGCCGCACGGGTCAGCCCGAAGCTAAAGTGCAATGCTCGAGCCTCGCCGTGGAGTCCCTGCCTTCTTGATCACAGGGAAAACTCCCAGCCAAGTAAGTTTATGAACGTCCGAAAATCAACTAGTGGCCAAGCAAACGTTTTTTCTTTCAATAAGTTTCAAATGAACACCTGGCGGCAAAGATTTACATGAGCATGTTTTTCGAGAGAGTGCAAGACATATAGAGAGATTGATGCACGGTGTATTCAACAAATTGATAAGACTATCTAAGAAGAGAGTATAATTTTTCCGGCTAAAAACCGACGAGAAATAGAAAAGAGCATGAGATCGACGAGGTGAGAAAGAACGAAAAATAAAGAGTGCTATTTTTGCCGTCTGGTGTCCGGTGAAGACTTATTTCAAGGAAAATGGTTTGTGTGGCGATCTTCCCATTTTCGACCACTCATAAACTTACCTGGCTGGGAAGTCTCCGTGATCAGGAAGACGGAGCTTCTATGGCGAGGCTCGAGCATTGCACTTGAGCTTCGGGCTGACCCGTAGGGCGGTCCCGAGTTGGGATAGGCCCACAGCTTAATTTTTGCGTGTGGGGGATAGCGTTCGCGCTTCCCCTTATATATCCATAAATTTGTTATATCAATATATATGGCAAATCCATACGATGAAAGTCTTGAACGTTAAAACAAACTTTCAGGATACCAAAAAAGCCAATTTTTTAGCTCATCATGATAAAAATTTTTTTGGATATATAAGGGGAAGCGCGAACGCTATCCCCACACGCAAAAATTAAGCTGTGGGCCTATTCCAACTCGGAATCGCCCTACGGGTCAGCCCGAAGCTCAAGTGCAATGCTCGAGCCTCGCCATAGAAGCTCCGTCTTCTTGATCACAGAGACTTCCCAGCCAGGTAAGTTTATGAGTTGCTGAAATCGGCAAAATCACTTTGTCATCTTTTTTCTCTTTGATAAGTTCGAAAAAGATGAGGTCGGACAATAAGGAAAAATTTTCCTGAGGCGAAACTCATTTTTATTTCTTGAACTTATCCAAGTCTAAAAAGCATCAAAAATGACTTTTTGTCAATCGGATGTTCATAAACTTACTTGGCTGGGTGTTTTCTCTGTGATCAAGAAGGCAGGGACTCCATGGTTAGGCTCGAGCATTGCACTTTAGATTCGGGCTGACCCGTGCGGCTCTCCAAGTTGGGGTCTGCCGACAGCGTAATTTTTGTGTGTTGGGGATAGCGTTCGCGCTTCCTCTATAAAAAATTCAATAAATCAAAATTTTATTTCATTGACACAATACCAAAAAATTAGGCTCAAAATTAAAGACTTAAGTGCATTTTGCGACCATTTGGGAGAAAAATTTTTTTTGTAAAAATGTTCCTATTAGGGGTAATTTGATGCGAGAAATCGATTGCGCGTACTCCCGAAGCGTAACATCGCCATCTTGATCAAGTTTTCGTGAAAATTTTTAGAGGGATCCCAGGCGGCTACTGGAGCTCGACCGCCGTCGTCCAATGGTCGTAGTCTTTGTTGACTACGTGAATCTCTATGCCGCACCACGGATTCACGAGAATTTATAGCATCATTATCGCGCTGCATTTTTAAAATTGCTTGTTGAAAATTCCGGATTGCAGAAGGGAATGGGCGAAAAGAGCGACGAAAAAAGATGAAACAAAGCGAAAAAAAATAGGCAATCTTTCACGAAAACTTGGTCAAGATGGCATTTTTACGCTACGGGAGTGCGCGCAATCGATTTCTCGCATCAAATTACCCCCAATAGGGTCTTTTACGAAAAAATTTTTCTCTCAAATGGTCGAAAAAGCACCCTCACCCCCTTTGGGGGTGAATTTTAAAGAAGTTACAAAAATATACAAGATCGAGTTGTAATATTGAAAAGAAAATTTTTTGGCTATTTAAGGGGAAGCGCGAACGCTATCCCCACACGCAAAAATTTAACTGTGGGCCTATCCCAACTCGGGACCGCCCTACGGGTCAGCCGGAAGCTAAAGTGCAATGCTCGAGCCTCGCCATAGAAGCTCCGTCTTCATGATCACGGAGACATCCCAGCAAGGTAAGTTTATGAGTTGCTGAAATCGGCAAAACCACTTTGCCAACTTTTTTTCTTTTAATAAGTTCATAAGCAAAAAAATTAGACAACAAATTTTCAAAAATAATCATCAGTTTGTCATTCAAACTCGTCTGGTTATCGAAACGAAAACCCTGAAATTTTGGACTAAACAACCATTAACGACAAGCAAGATTGTTTTCTTGCTTTTTGTATTTGTTGAATCAATACACTGATAACAGTTTTTTCAACTTTAATTTTTTCTTTTTAGGGATACACAAGTTACAAAAGGAAAACGCCGTAATTATGGGGGGAGGAATCAATGGAAACTTTTTGTAACTTGTCCTATCCTTGGTTTTAAGTATTCCACCCAAAAATTTGCACCAATAATTTTTTTAACCAAAATTTTTATTTCCTGAGGGGTTTTAGTTTTAAAATTCAGCGTTTTAAGGCTGAAAACCCTCAGAAAATGACAATTTTTGGTGGAAAACATCGAAATCGTTTGGATTGAGGGGGTAATCCCAAAGTTATAGTCGAAATTTTTTTATGATACCACGGAACTTCACGTTTCTTTTCGTTTCAATGTACACGTTGCCTGATTCAATAATAAGTTCCGTGATAGCCAAAAAAAATTCGACTATAACTATAACCATGTTTTAGTACTTAAATGGCACAGCTAACGGCTCGTACAATCCTTTCGAGTGTGCTCAAATCTCGAGTTGCACCAGCAGCAATTGGTCTAACTAATCAACGTTTTTATGCAACAGGGAAAGAAGATGAAAAAGTCGTTTTTGCTCCAGAACCACAGACTGCTGATCCGAAAGTTTATGGCGAATGTAATAGAATTTTTTAATGTTCAAAAAATTGATTGAACAAATTTAGTCCCGGATGTGGTTGAACATGCTGAGGGTGTGATACGTCAACAAATGCATGCACGTCTTCGTGGTGACGATGTGGGTTTTTTTTTATTAGAAAAGTCTAAAAAGCAAAAATGGGCGAAAATTGTGCAAAAGGTTTGGAGGTATTGTGGATCAGGGAAGTCACCCAGGGTTAAAATCGGAAAAAATTTTTAATGACATATTTAGGGGCAATTTTATGCTAAAAATCGATTGCGCGCATTCTCGAAGCATGAAAACCTTTGAAAAATCAGCAAAAAATTAAGTCTAAAGTCAATAAATGTGGAAATATGGATAAAAATACGTATTTTTCAATTTTTAAGAGTCAAACAAAGGTTTCCACGCTTTGGGAATGCGCGCAATCGATTTTTCGCATAAAATTAACCCTAACCCCCCCCCTTTCGTCCATATTTTGTTTTTTTCGCTTTTAGGAAAAGTGACACAACCCTTGTCACAGTCCTGAAATATGCGAATTTTGAGCATAATAATATTTTGTTGAGCACGATAATACATTGTGACAAATTTGTCACTATGAACAATTTATATATGTTAGTGTTCAAAATTCGCATATTGCTGGACAAGGATTGTCACTTTTTTTCTAACTTGTGCATCCACTAATAATTACCCAAATTTTTAGCGTTTCGAGTACAAAGTTTACTACCGTGCACCAAAATCTTCGAAAGACTATCCAAATTTGATTCCATCGGCACATAAAGTTCGTTCTGTTGGATGCCAATGTAAGTACTTACAAGGTGTTCCAAAAAACCGCCATTTGGTCATTTTTTGCGAAATTTTTTCCCCAAAATTACTCATTAGGGGTATTTTTATGCGGGAAATTGATTTTACGCATCGAAACCCCTTGAAAACGCCTTCCAGGCCATGAAATATATGATTTTCGTATTTCAGTTATTTTCGGTAGGAATTCCTACTTGAAAATACGAAAATTGGATATTTCATGATCTCAGAGGCGTTTTCAAGGGTTTTCGATGCGCACAATCGATTTCTCTCATAAAAATACCCCTGAGTCATTTTATAGAAAAACATTTTTTGAAAAAGTTTCGTAACTAATGACTAAATGGCGGTTTTTTGAAACACCCTGTAATATTGTTTAGAATTTTCTGTGTACACGAAATTTTTTAGGTGATCCTGAGCAGAGTTTTCAAATCTGGGGATTTTATCACAAGAATATTCCGAAGCGTTGCAAGTGCGGACACTGGTTTTTGGTGGTTGATGCCGACCCAGACTCTGCTGATATCTAGATAGCTCAATATTTTTTTAATAAGAACATAAGGGTTCTGCCATGTCTTTTATATAAAAAAACAGTTGATAAGTGTATATTGATATATTTTTTTAGGATATGTTTTTTAAATAAATCTTAGAAAATTTTTATCGCATGCAAATTTTGGTACTTATGCACTATCCCCACTAGGGGGATTCTGCATAAGTTTATGCAGAATCCCACCCCCTCCCCGGGATAGTGCATAAGTACCCAAATTTTTATAGTATATTTTAAAAAGAAGTGTATCAAATGCACATCTTCATAGCCAAATTTCGAGTGTTGTACAGCCAAAAATTAGAGGTCAGCGTTCAACTGAAGGAGTGCCATTTTTCCAAATCGTCTGAATTTCTGTATCTATTGGTTTTCGATATGGGGAACTCGAATATGAGGGAATTTTTTGATTTTGATCACAGGAAAGAAGAGAAATCAACCGATGTGTGTGTTGTCCTAGTATCTATACATTTTATTTTAACTACAACCCGAAAATATACATATATAATTTATACAGAGATCAAAACGTGATAACTGAAACTTGGCATATCTCTTATAATTTCTCTTAAAATTATCGACGTTCATAAAGTTAACACGAATAGGAATTTTTCACGACGAATTAGGCATATGGACAAAATAGAGGTCGTATCTCATGTTCTCAACGTTATCTTGTCAACTTTATTCATGTCAACCTTTCGTGGCAGCTTTATGAACGTTAAACCACATTTAAATAAAATTTGCATATCGTACAAATATGTAAAGAACCAAAAAAATGAATATATACAAACATTAAATTCGAATACGTAGAAAACTGGAATTTCCAATAACATGGGTATCATCGAGACTTTCATCACTGGCACGGTTTCTTGAACTTCTCAGCGTAGCACTAGATGTACTAGGCCCCGGATCTTCGGTGCTAGAATCCAGACGACGTCTCTTGCTTGGCAAAATACTCGGATCCCATCTGGCCACTGGCTGCCGCTTGCGCTTCGAACGACGTGGTACACCATGCTCGGCCAAGAACAAGTGGGTAAATTTGCCTGAGGTTTCCGGATGGACAGGTTGGAGGTAGTAAGTGGCCCATTCGGCCAGACTCGGCATTCGCAGGAGCACGGTTTTCATGGTCTTCGGTGAAATTTCGACGAAAAAATCGCCGTTGTAAAAATTGGTGCGGTCCTGGCGATGGATGTACTTGGTGCACGACTTATAGCGGATAAGTTTGCATCTGAAAATTGTTGCAATTTACGCTTAAAATGGAGCTCAAAAATCAATTTTTGATGCAACTGTGAGGTAAAAAAATCGATTTTTGACCAATGTTGAGCTCAATATTCGATGCTTGATCCAAATTTTGAGCTCAAAAATCGACTTTTGATCAAATTTGGAGCCAAAAATCGATTTTTAATCCAATTTTGAGCCCAAAAATTGATTTTTGACCAAATTTTGAGCTCATTAATCGATTTTGAACCATTTTGGGCTTAAAAGTCGATTTTTGATAACAAAAATCAATTTTTTCAAATTTATCCCCTACTTATAAGTATGGTTCTCATCGTCCAGATCTAACTCAAATAGAGCATAATAGTGCTGATTCGTTTTCAAAGCTGGATCCAGGCGAGTGCACCAAATAATCGCAATAACCCATAGTTTTCCATTAACATAATAGACATTTGCATAATCACTCGAAAACTAAAAATGAAAAAGGTAATCACTTTTTGAGGCCTAAAACTTCATTCTAATTAGAGACTGTAAAACTAGGTGTATAATTTTTACTGCTCTAAAAAAGGGTAAAATTTTTCGAGCTAAAAAAGTAGGATAACCAAATTTTAGAGTCTCAAAAATTATTGCTCAATTTTTGGAGCCCTAAAATTTGGGTACTCAACNAAATTTTTCGAGCTAAAAAAGTAGGATAACCAAATTTTAGAGTCTCAAAAATTATTGCTCAATTTTTGGAGCCCTAAAATTTGGGTACTCAACCAGGACCGTAGGAGCTACAAAATTTCGGAGAAGGCTCAGATCCAAAAATTTTTTGTCAAATTATAAGGGTCCCCTTTACGTTTTTTCGAAAAGTTTCCAATTTCGAAAAGGGCTCAATGCCCCCCCCCCAACGCAGCTATGGTCCTTACTCAATAGTGATGCTCAACGTTACAACAAGCTATAATCCTTGTCATATCCTAAAATATTCGAATTTGGGCACGATAAAATTTGTTCATACAGGGTGAGCCAAAAAACCGTACTTTGACGAATTTGTTCATTTTTGATGAATTTTTCAAAACGCTCAAAAATTTTTTTCGCCAAAACGCAAAAATACGGTTTTTGGCTCACTCTGTATTATTTGACATAATTGTTACTACGAACAAATTTTTATCGTACCCAAAATTCACATATTTAAGGCCGGTGACAAAAACGTCACTTTTTGTAACTTTGAGCATCACTACTACTCAACAACAACACGCACATCATAGTCTGATGAAAAAGTCGGCTTGTAAATATCAGCGGTTCCCGTCTTTAAATCCCAAACTCCAATATCCTCTTCGTCGGTTGAAATCAACAAGCGGGAATAGTCGTCAGCAAATAAAGTGATTCGAGTATCGTCCAGGTCAAACACCCAATCATCTTCTTGCAACTTCTGAGGCACCATAAAAATTTGGCAGGTCAACGTGAAAGTCAATTTTTCCTGAAAAAATCTTTTTAGTAAACAACAGATTTTATTACAATTCATGCAAAATTCGCATATTAAAACATAAAATTTTCAATCAAATCAAATTGTCTTGATGTTAAATATGCATATTTTGCCTGTATTTTAATAAAATCTTTTTATTAAAATTATCAGTAGCGTAGACAGGGGCCTGGGCCCCCCACGAATTCAGAAAAATGAAAAAATTTCTCCAAAAAATCGAATTTTGGTCAAAAAAATCGGTGCAGTTTTTGGCTAAAATTTCAAGAATTCAACAAAAATTTTTCGAAAAACATTGTAAGGGGTAGAACAATTTTTGAGGAAAATTTGTATTAAAAAAAATCATAAAGCCCCTTATGTTTTTGGTCTCCCCCCCCCCCCCCCCCCCATCGAAATTCTTTTCTGGGTACGGCACTGAAAATTATTGACAACAGATTACAAAAATAGCAAATTTTTTATATTTCAAAAACGAGGTTGAATACACAAATTTTTTGCCATCTCACCTCATTCAAATCACCAGAATGCATAATATGAGGGGGAAGTGGATCCAAAAATGTCAAAAATGCCTCCTCATCGGCAAATTTATTTCTCGTTAAAATAAAATGGTTGTTTGAAGTCCAAACCATGGTAGTTCCACAGCAACACGCACAAATATGGTGATCTTTCAAGTTCTTAGTTTTTGAGCCGGTGTCATTCGACAGTGAAATCTTATAGCTTGAAAAATTTCCGGTTTCTATGCAAATTTTGTACAAATGAAAAGCTGCTCGCGTCGTTTTATTATTGTCCTAAAAAGAAGTGATAATTAAGCAACTTATGAAAATAAAAAAATCGAGCTTTTTTTAACCCCTTTTCCTTGCCTCTCGTCCATAAGCCAGCGCGTATATAAATTTTCGACAATGGGAAAAGCCATAAACTGCAATCGAAGAAGATAACCAACGACATCGCTCTTCGTGCTCACACACTGTTTGTCCGACAAATGGGATTTCCACCAAAGTTTTCCAATTTGTCGACGAACCATAGACATCCATACAAATGATGCGAAGTGCGTCTAAATTTTGCATTCAGGCAAAAATAAAAAATTGATCTTACAGGATACAGGATGAGCAAAAAACCGTACTTTTGCGTTTTTTGGTAAAAATTTTTTTTCAAAATCAAAAAAATTTTTCGAAAAACAACATAATGGGGGGGGGGGACTAAGGCAATTTTTTCGATTTGGGAAAAATTTGAACATAATGATCCCCCTTATGTTTTTGCCCAAAATTGCTGAAAATTTTTTTAATTCTAATAGTCACCTCATTAGAATTTTTCACCAAAATTTTCACATTTTCAATAAAAATATTCAAAATCTGCTATTTTTTCACAAATTTTCATTTTTTGAGCATTTGTAGAAAATATGGTATATAAATTTCGCGCCTATCGTATGAAAACCTTAAGGGAGGTCAAGGTGATTTTTAAATTTTTTGGAAAAAAAATCATCTTGGTCCCCTCTTATGTTTCTTCCCAAAATTTCGAAAAAAACAAGATGGGACCTTTATGATTTTTTGAAAAATTCTAAAAATCGTAAAAAAGATCACCTCAGGGGACCAAGGTCAAGTGCTCCCCTTCCGAAATTTCTGGTTACGTCACTGCCTCCCCATGATCTGTTATTGTACTTAGCATTTTTCCAAAACCCCTACTCGGTCTCTCATCTACACCAACACCATAAAATGGCTGGAATTCACGCCATCGTTTAGCCGGAGTGTCGTCGGTAACATNTGTACTTAGCATTTTTCCAAAACCCCTACTCGGTCTCTCATCTACACCAACACCATAAAATGGCTGGAATTCACGCCATCGTTTAGCCGGAGTGTCGTCGGTAACATAAAGAATGTCATTTTGAATGCCTATTACATAATACGACGCCGATCTTCGAGTTTCCAAATGCGATAAAAATTCTGCCATAGTTGAACTGAACACTTAAAAAATTGAATTCAAAAAAACGTAAATATTTTTCGTTAAAGAACACAAATTGAAGAAAAAAGGAAAAAATCTCGAAATTTTTATTCGTTAAAAACGCATTAACAATAAATACAAGGTGTTCAAGCATGTTTTCCCCGATAAGAAAGCTCGATATCTCAAAAACGCAAAACTCGTATCAAATGCGGTCTTTGGCAACTTTCTAGTCTCATAGGGGGATGCACAATTTACAAAAAGTGACTATCCTTATCACTGAAAATCATATGGGTGCTCCCTTATGTGTTTTTCAAGATTTTTTGTTGAACAAAAAATCGTAGAAAACACATAAGGGGGGACCCTTATGATTTTCAGTTATAAGAATTATCACTTTTTGTAACTTGTGCATCTCCTAATTACACATTAAATTTAAGTACATCTTTAAAACATGACGAGTATNCATAAGTGGGGACCCTTATGATTTTCAGTTATAAGAATTATCACTTTTTGTAACTTGTGCATCTCCTAATTACACATTAAATTTAAGTACATCTTTAAAACATGACGAGTATAAAAAGAAAGACAAATGCTAAAAGAGAAATGGGAGGATTTGACTATCACAAAATTGACACCCGGAAAATTTATTAGAGTAAAAGTTTAAATTTTTTTTACAATAAGATACAATACCTAAGATTAAACAATATATACAAATAAATAACTTTTAAATTGGTAACCCGGGATTACTATGCCGATTTCTTAGAGAATATTTACGGAATATCAAAAATTGCAACGATCCTAACACAAATGGAATTGTGAATATAATTCTGAGCATAGTCCACTGAAGTTCTTCGGAGGGGAGGTGATCTTTTTGATAGGCCTAAAAAATGAAAAATTACAAAATCAAAATTTTAAAGAAAAAACCTCATAGCCATGTCGATTCAACAAATATACAACCACGACTGGGGCTATAGAAACAGCAGGCTTTGTTATCAAAGCGTTGAAACTGAAGATTAAGGAGGATAATGGGCTCCTAAAAAGGGTGTTGTACTTTTTCAAAATAGCCAAAAAATTTGTTTCAAATTATAAAAGGGCCAGCCAAAAAATACATGGCACGGCTCCCGAAAATCGCAGAGTGCTTTTTTGGGGTCAACCCTGTATTTTTTTACCGGTCAAAATTTTGAGAAATTACACAAAAATTTGCATACTTTCGACTATTCCTACTCGCATCATCATCAATAAACTCGGCTAATAAAATATTCATCAAAGGAGAAATTGAGTGCACATTTATACTAAAAATCAACAAAAAATATTTATTACAACGATAATAACCATCTAACCTATCAACAAACATAAAGAACATGATAACATAAGGACTCCAAGAGAAGAAATACATCACAGATGAAAGTATCGAAGAAATAAAGCTAAACATCATAAGTCTATAGGCTCCGTTGGTTACCATAATGCGTTCATTGGTCACCACAAGAATCTATAAAAATATGAATTATTTTTCTCAGGGGTGCCAGGATTTTTTCAAAACTTTTTTTGAAATAATCCTCGTATTGGGTCGTTCGGAAAATAACCGGCTTTTGCAGATTCAATCGTATCGTTATAAAAATGACTCTCCTAAGGGTTTTCATATGCGGGGAATCGATTGAGCACATTACCGAAGCGTGAAATGCTTTATGTATTGAGACAAAAACTTGAATTCCTAAAGGAATTTTTGAAAATTCGACTGCCAATCGATAGAGCGCATCGAAAAACGGTAGTACCCCAATTTATATGGTAAAACATATTCTTCGTTGTTGAGAAAATTTAGTTCTAAATTTCAATCAATTTATGCAAATTTCGATCATTTTGATCAAACTTTGAACTAAATTTCCTCAAAAATGAAGAATTTGTTTTACACTAAAATTGGGATACTACCGTTTTTTGATGCGCTCTATCGATTGATGATGGAATTTTTTTTAAAATTTCTTCAGGAATTCAATTTCAGGTTTTCGTTTCAATACACAGACCATTTCACGGTTCGGCAATGTGCGCAATTGATTCCCCGCATAGAGAAAGCGCCCTGAGGAGTCATTTTTATAACCATACGTTTGAATTTGTAAAAGACGGTTATTTTCCAAACGATCCAATTTTTTTCAAAAATTGTTCAAACCACAATGTATCTTAACAACTGTTATAACTGTGAAGAAATCGTGATAAGACCTTCTGAAAATGGTATACCTGAGGCACAAATGTACAAGCAGCAAAAAATATACTAATATGCCACGAGCCCTTGGCCAAAACATTTTGGGGTACCAAAATATCCGTCGCTATAGAAGCGAAATTCAAGTGCGAAACCGATCTAAATTTTTCAAATTTTGCAAAAACAAATTTGGCTACCCACCTGCAAATATGGATAAAATTCGTCGCTACAATAATCAGGAAATCTCTGGCTGTAAGTAATTCCCGCGTTAGGCTCATAGCATTGGACAATTTGAGGCCATTCGCTTCAGCAGCTTTGTCCGAATCCAATAGCCGGTCAAATTTTTCGGTGTTTTCCGTTCGCCCCAAACGTCCGGCGATATAGAAAAGTAGAATTGAAAAACAGCCGATGATTGTGCAAACCACTTGGAAGCCAAAGAAATTCTAAAAGTGGATGGATCAGTGGTGTAGCCAGAAATTTTATACTATTCCACTTTGGGGACAAAAATTTTTTTTCAAAAATGACCCTCTAAGGGTATTTTTATGCGAGGAATCCAAATTTCGTATTCCCGAAACAAGAAGATCTTTGCTTTAACCAGAAATGGGCATGTAATTCTTGTTAATATGTGGCCCTAAAGAGGGCCGTTGAGATAAGAAAACACCAATCACTTAACGAAGACATGGGCAGAGCATGAAAATTTAGTCATTTGTGGTGAAAGTATGCTTTTGTTATCCCCACTCAAAAAATTTCACCAAAAATTGTCATTTTCTGAGGTTTTTTCATTTTTTGAAAGTTTTTTCAAAAATTTTTCTCTTCGGCTGAACTTTTTAAAATATTTTTCAGTAAAATAAGCTATACATCCAAACTATGTGAAGCTTTCTCCGCGATCGAAATCACGCTAACCGAGCACAAAATGGCAAATTGAGAGTATTTTAAAGCTTTCACTCTTTTTCTATGCTCTCTTGTAGAATCCGCATACAGCGCGCTCCATGCAACTCCAATACAGCTGAAAATTTGCATATTACCATTCTCAAGTAAGAAAGGCTACCTGAAAAATGCATCGTATAAAAATAGTCCAACGATCAAATGTAATCCTTCGATAAACTTTGGTGAATGCGAGTCAGCTCTCCAGGGAACCCATAGGATTAGGAATGAGACCACCAAAAACGGTCCAAAATAAGTGAAAATCTTGGATCGATCTTTCATCCACGTACCGCCGAGATCCTAAATTTTACACTTTCGTGGATATTAGTGAGCATTTTCAGCTTAAAAACAAGCACTTTCAAACAAATTTTCGCCAGCGGCGCTGGTTTTCAGGGAAGAAAAATTTCATTTTTCTTTCCTGAAAATTAAAAAATTTCTTTCCCTGAAAATTGAAAATCAATTTTTTGGAAAACGCTTGTTTTCAAGTTGAAAGTGCAAAGAAAATTACGATTTTTGTTGAAAAAAGGAAATTTTTGGACGTTTTTGATAGAAAAATCGCAAATTTGGCATATTTTTAATAAAAAAAATCATGTCACATTGGAAAAATTTGGGTACTTAATAAAAACTAGAAAATTTTGGACATTTTTTGATAAAAAAATATTGTCATGAGCCAAAAAACATGTCATATTGGAAAAATTTGGACAGCTTTGAGAAAAATTAGGCAATTTTGAAAAAAAGGACAATTTTAGTGAGAAAATCATGTTGTATAAAAAATCATGTCGTATTGGCCAAGTTTTTAAATTTTGGGCTCGATACGACGACATGGGGGACAGTCTCCCCTTTTTTTCACTTATGACGACGATGCCCCTCTGGATTTTCTATTGCAATGTATTCATTCGTACTTGTATATATCCAAACAACGGATCATTTATAGCATTCCATATCATAAACAAAACTTGAGCAATATTAAACCAATACTCATTAACTTGGAACACTTGAAGAAAAACTTTGACATAGTAGAACATGAATAGAGTGTGCATCAAGCCAAGTCCCAAGGCGCCAGAAAATAGAGCCACATATTTTTGTCGATCGTGCATTTTTGGCGGCTATTTCTAGGAAAAATTAAAGATAGGCAGATTTTGAAGCAATGGTAGTTCAGATCGGCATTGAAGGCACTAAAAAAAGAAGAGCTTAAAAAGTGTGAGGGCGGGAGAGGGTAAAGCATAAATTTTACAAGCCCCATCTAACACAAAGAGGGTTATAAAGTTTATGTTTATCCCCCCATCATACGTGTGCAAATTTTCCTAATGATCCCCCTTGTTTTTGTCCAAATTTTTGAAAAAATGTCCATTTTTTCACTAAAAATCATCACAAATGGTTATTTTTTGGCTAAAAATACCATTTTTCCCAAAGATCCCCAATTGGAACCCCAGGATAATGCAGAGGGTCTCTAGGGGGTAACGCTTGGGGGGGGGAGGAATTTCGGGGGAAATGGAGGAGTTAACGCTGAGGTGGATAGTGCTACCCACTCCCCCACACCTTAGAGCATCAAATCGATGTTCAAATTTTCACATTTTTTAAACAAAAATCTATTTTTTCAAAAATTTTCACGTTTATGTGCATAAAAAACATTTATTGTCTTTTTCTTTGTTTATCACACATCAAATTTGAAACGATCTGCGCATACTTTCATGCGAAGCGTCATTCTCGCGCCGCGAAATTCAAACACCAAACATCAATCTTTGAAATAAGAGTGCTTGGCCGCCCGTTGTCCGTTTTCCTTCGCCGTAATCGCATCGCCCGATGATCTATCTATTGGCAAGCGATTTTCTTGCACCTCCCTTTTTTACTTGACCCCATCATCATCTCTTACACCCCCTATTTTGATTTCTGCGCTCTTATGATATATTTGTTTTTCTGGGAAGAGTTAGGTCTCTATCTAATTTTGGCTAAAACGCAATTTCAGATAAAATTTTTTTCTAAATTTTGATGGCACTTGAATCGAATTCATCTTAAAGGGGGCGTGTGAATTCTGTCCGTATCGGGTCAAAAAAATTCCTTGATTTTTTCGAACGAAACTCACCCTTTAGGAGTTTTTTCATGCGAGAAACACGATTTTGATGTTATTTGCGCATTTTGACGGCTCCTTTATGCTGAAATTGTCACTTACAGGAGTCAAAATAAACGGAACACCTGAAAAAATTTCATATTAACACAAAATAAAACGTCGAAAAGATCACTTCTAGGGGTAATTTCTGAGGTAAATAACATCGATTTTTCTCGCATGAAAAAACCCCTAAAGGGTGAGTTTCGTTCGAAAAAACCAAGAAATTTTTTTGGCCGGTATGGACAGGATTCACACGCTCACTTTAACGATTTTTTCACGAAATATTTTGGCATTAGGATAACCGTCGCAATTCAAGATTACGGTCATTCATCACCGACGGACATCCGTCACGGACAACCATCACCAGTGACATAATCAAGGGAAGCAGGTGTCCTCCCCTACTGGAAATGAAAATTTTTCCTAATGGTCCCCCCTTATGTTTTTGCCCAAAATTTTTGAAAAATCTTAATGTCTCCCATTACAATTTTTCACAAAAATTGATTAAAATTTTCCATTTTTCCAACAAAAATTCGAAAATATGCTATTTTTTCACCAAAATTTTTCATTTTCTGGGCATTTTCAGCTTAAAAACAAGCATTTCTCAAGCAATTTTTTCGCCTGCGGCGCAGATCTTTTTTGTTTTGACTCAAGAATTTCACAAAAATGTCTTAATTTTTACATTTTTAAATAAAAAATTCTTAATTTTCTGAGCATTAAATTTTTTCACGTGGGTGGCCTCCCCCCTATAGTGTATTAGATCCTTTGTTTCTTCGAAATTATCTTTAACGCAAACTTTTGTAAAAATTGTGCTCAAAATTGAAAAATTCGTCAAAAATCGAAAATTTTTTTTGGGTTAATCGTTCAAGATAATTCTCACGTCTTTAATCTTCTTTTTTTTAGCTCATCTATCATAAAAATTTGTTTCAATCATCCTGAATCTGTCACTTATCTCTTCACTTTCTTATTGCATAATAGACTGCGAACTTATTATTTTCCACTTTATCGATTTACGGAGTCACTTCCAAACTACGTGCTTTTTGTGGTTTTCGTTTTTTCTTGTCGTCCTATGCTTGCATGAGAGATTTTAATGATATTTTCAGTGGCTATGTTTTTGCTTACACATTCCACTTTTTATGTATGCTTCTTTGGCCTTCGTTTCATTGAAGTTTGAATAACAAGGACATACAAAAAATGTATGTCTTTTTGTTAAATTTTCTTTTATGTATCTACGTACAGGGTGTTCAATAATTTACTCCCCTGTTTAAAAACTTCACCAAAAATCGAGTTTTAATCCATTTTGGTCGCCCGAGAGCTCAATCGATAGCCCCCATAAAGCAATTTTTAGGGCCAAATTTTATTGAAAAAGCTTAAATTCGTTATTGGACTTTTTATAAAGATTCTAGGCCAAAAATAGCCAAAATTCGGTATTTTTTAGCTCTTCTTAGTAATATTTAAAATTTTTTTATTTTTTGAATATGTCTAAAAACCCTACATTGTCTGAGTATTTTGCAAAAAACCGCATGAGAAAATATTTTTTCTATTAAAAGATATCGCAGTTTTAAATCGGTGTAAATCCCTGAAACATCCTGTACATAGGCGTAGCCAAGGGGGGGGCTTTAGCTCCCCCCCTATCGTCCAAAAATTTAATAGAAAATTGCGATTTTTTAAGGAAAAAACGCATTTTTTAACAAAATTTACACGTTCAGTCCCCCCCCTGTCGCGATTAGCCCCCTCTGTCGCAAAATCCTGGCTACGCCTATGATCCTGTATAACGCTTTGTTTTGGCGGAAAAACTAGTTTGACAGCTGATTCATATGGGACCACCGGGAGGACTTTTTGTGAAATTTTTATTTGAACACCTGTTTATGGTCTAGTCACAAATTATCAGGTGCAGGGGCATATTTAGGAGGGGAGCAATTGCCCTTCCCCCGTCGCTGAAAAAATTTTCTTAATGGTCCTCCCTATGTTTTTGACCAATAAAATTTTTCACTAAAAAATGTCTAAAATTTTTTTAACAAAAAAGGTCAATTTTCTACTAATTTTTGTCAAAATTTACAATTTTTAGCAAAATTTTCGACTTTTTTGGCTTGAAAAATTTTGCGTTTTTGGAAAATCGAATTACAGTATTGCCCCTCCCCAAACTGACCCAATGGTAAATTTTTTGCCTCCTCCGTCGCTAAATCCCAGATACATCCTTGATCACGTGTTATATCGCGGATATTCTTCATTACATATTAAATTGAAGACCGGTTTGATTTATGTCTTATCAGTTTTTTACGTTTCTGCAACTTCTTATCAAAAAATCAATCGTTGCTTCCGCGAGATTTTGATTGTTTTGTGGCCCTTGTTGAGACAGTGGGATGCGCGCACTAACTGAAAAACAGTGAAAATTCTAAAATTTCAGCTAGAGGAGCAAAAAATTTTCAAAAGTCACGGGACAAATGCATAAAGTTACACAAGACTCTCAGAGTTCCAACACAAACTTTTTGAAAATTCGACATTTTATAGGCTCAACTTGAACTCGATTTTTATGCGAATTTCAAAATCTGAGAGCCCTGAAGTTATGGGACAACTGAGAAATTTTTCAGTTGTCCCATAACTTTTGGCATTTGTCCCATGACTTTTAGCCCCCTTGTCCCGTGACTTTTGGAATTAGATCCGTAACTTTTGCCCTCCCCTACATGAACCAAATGCTATATGGATCTTTTATGGGGGGTGCACAAGTTACAAAAAGTGAGAATCCTTGTCACCGGCTAGAGAAATTTGCAAATAATAATATTTTATTTATTGTGACAAAAGGAGACAAATTTGTCGCCATTGTCATTGTGAACAATTTATGTTCATGCTCAAAATTCGAAATTTTCGGCCTGTAAAAAGAATGGTCACTTTTTGTAACTTGTCATCCTTACCATGAACATTTTCTAGGGTATTTTTAGACGCTTATTAAGAATCCGCTGGAATTTTTGCTCAAAAATTTTAAGTCTAAAAGTTTTTTTATGAGAATTTGGCATTTCTTCCAGTGGTCCGGCGGTCTTATTTGTTAAGCATACATTTCTTATGTGTGAAATAAATGGGCTAATTTTTGTTATGGTATAAAAAGCGATGCTCGAACACACTATTTCCTTTTTTCTTTTTCACGTGTGTTTCAGGGGGGAAAAAGTCTGAGATCGGTCTTAAAACATAATAAAACGCCTTAAAACAACGTTTTGTGACGTTTGTTTGCGTTTTCTCATATTTTGGTGTAATTTTCTGAAAGTTGAAAAAATGCGATATTTTGCCTGTCAAAAATGACGGTTTTTTAAGACTTAAAAGTCCTATAAAACTAACTCTTGGATTTTTATTACAGAAAACGATACTCAACTTTATAAATTGATATTAGATCTATCATATAAGCGTGTCAAATCGTAAATTATGTTGTTCGTGATCGAGCACAGCTCAATTGAACCAAAAGATTACTGACAGATTTTTTGCCAAAATATCGCTATTTTTTTCGATATTTTGTTTATAAGTTTAAATATGAATTTAAAAGAATAAAACGATACTCAACTTTATAAATTGATATTAGAGCTATCAAATAAGCGAGTCAACTCGTAAAATATTCTGTTCGTGATCGAGCACAGCTCGATTGAATTTATGTATATTTAGGCCTTAAGTCTTAAAAAACCGTCACTTTTGACAGGCAAAATATCGCATTTTTTCAACTTTCAGAAAATTACACCAAAATATGAGAAAACGCAAATAAACGTCACAAAACGTTGTTTTAAGGCGTTTTATTATGTTTTAAGACCGATCTCAGACTTTTTCCCCCCTTTCCCAATTTTGAAACACACGTGGTTTTCTGTTTTTCTTTTTCTGTTGATTTATTTAATCGACAGGCTTTTGTATGTAATGATGAATCATTAAATGATAAATAATGAGCGATCAAGAGAAAAATTGTAAAAAAGATTGAATCATATCGGTTGCATTTTTATTTCTCAACGTTATTTGTGGGAGTGAAAACATCATTCTTAGTTTTATCTCATTTCGATGAGGATTTATTTTTATTTTTTAGTGCTTTATCAAAATTAAAAATTGCGTTTACCATTCATTTTTTAAAAATTTCACGCAGACGTCTGGCTTCGCACCTTTGTATTTGTTTCATACACTAGGATAACCCTAAAATCGTTTTCCGGTTTATTTTTTCATTTAAAGTTTCACAAAAAGTTAGATACACCATTGAATTCGTCATAAAATTTGGCATGAAAAACTATATAAAACTATCGCGCAAAACTTTACCCCACCGAGAAATTCGAAAAATACTGTTTTTTCAACTTTGTTTCTTTTTCTTTCAGTTCGACATTTTTCTCGAAAATAGCACTAACGATTTTCTTTTTATATGCTTTTCTAATTTTTAATATTTTAAGGGTAATTATGAGTAACAGTACTACTACACCCTGGTATAAGCTTGACGAGTGTTTTGATCCGTGGGATGCAGAAAAGAAAACATTGAACTATAGGCATATCATCTTGACCCTGATATATGTAAGCCATCGAACTTTGTGTTAAATAAATTTTCATTTTCAGATTCTTGTTTCCTTTATTTGCTTTCGGCTGTTGCAGTTTACCGTGCGTTGGTACTTATTTGGGAAGTGCTATTTTCCGACTTTTTCATTTTTCGAGTTTGCGAGAAGGTTTAGGCGGCGTCATCACCAAAGGCCACCACCTGCTAGTCAATCTTTGAAGGTAGATTGATTTGGAAAATTTTTACTTTTCCACCTCCCCCCCCAAATTTTCATTTTTAATCCAAAATTTTTTTTGTTATTAAGTCAATTTTTGACACTTAAACCACTCAGAAATTTATCCATAGCTAAATTTCGTATTTTTTGACCCAACAAATTTTTTTTGCAATTGAATTTTTTTCCAGATAGTACCACCGAATAAGAAATGGAGAATTTCGAACGAAGCCGTATCCTTGCTACATTCAGTTGTCTCAGGACTGTGGGCACTCTATGCGATTATGATTCACAACCAGTTAATCGTATTTGCCACTGAATATGACGGTGCTACGAAGAAACCCGGAATGAGATTTTACTGTCATCCTATGCCGCAATATTTGGTAGTGTGAAAAAAAAGAATTTTAGTTAATTTTTGAGTGAAAAATTGATTCAAAAGTCGATTTTTTATATATTCAAAAATGGACTTAAATAGCCTCAAAAACGTGTTTTTCACCTAAAAACCCTATAAAAGATCAAAATTTCTTTTTTCAGATCTTTATGTCATTTGGATACTTACTACACGATTTTGTTGATTTGGTCATAAATGAAAGATCCATGCGCATTATTGAATTGCTTTTTCACCACGTTGTTGTCATAACCGCTTTCTGTGTCACTTTGGGCACACGCCAATTTTTAGGTAACCTTTAAAAAATTTGACTCAAAAATTTTGGAGTCTTTTTACTTTAGAAATTTTTTGACTTCAAAAGTTTTTGAGTTTCAAAAATTTCGGCTCCAAAAAATTCTAGCTCATAATTTCTTTAGGTGTTGTAATATTGGGACTGTTGATGGAGCTGAACAGTGTTTTCTTGCATTCCCGTTCCCTGCTGAACCTCTATCGCCAGCCAAAAGAGTCAATCTCGTTCCGATTTGTGGCGCTGGTGAACATTGTCACATTTTTCATCTTTCGTATGGCCATATCGGCATATTTAATCTACTGGCTTATTTGGTCGATATTTTTCGCTGTGGGAGATGACGAGCTGGGATGGTATATGTTGATTTTTAATGTCGAAAATGGGCTCAAATCGATTTTTGAGGCCAAAATTAGCCCAAGTTCAAATTTTTGAAGTAAAAATTGGCCCAAAATCGAATTTGGTACCTATAAGAGGTCGGCCTCGCTCGGATTTCGGGGATCGACCCTTCCCTTGGTTAATCCACTGGTCGAAACCAAGTTTGGGTGAGGCCGGCTTTGCCTCAGACCAGGCTACTCACAGCCGCCGACCTAGCTAGTCACAACCAGCCTTGCTCATCCTCAGGCATCTCAATTTTTGCCTGACCATTGCACACCTCTATGCTATTTTTTATGATTCTAATTTTCATTTTTAGGGGCTATATCATTGTTGATTTTATCGTCATTGCTTCGCTGACTTCGACGAATTCTGTACTCCTATACCGAGTGATGGCAGCCGACGGCCTATTGGGCAAGAAACGCGAAAGACCGGCATCTATTTCAAGGAGCGACGAAGAATTGGAAGAAGAGGAAGAGCTGGACCTGGAAAATGAGGACGAGGGTTCCGATGTAGAAGCTGGTCAAAACGACCCTCGTAAACGAACCGAAAGTACACAAACTGGTGTGTTGAAAAAATAATTTTTGAGCTCAAATCGATTATTGAACCGAAAAATCTATTTTTGGCATCGATTTTGGGTTCAAAAATCGATGCTGTACCCAATTTTGAACAAAAATTCGAATTTGGAACCGATTTTTTGTCCAATAATAAATTTTATACTCAATTTTTTAGTTAAAGAATGAATTTTAAACCCATTTTTTTCAGGAACCGATGATACGCAAACTACTGAAACACCCAGTGTTGTCATGACTTCCACCCAGACAAGCGAGCCATTCGTTCAATTCAATACAGCACCTCCAACTAACACAACTACAGGCACCGCTGGCACGACTGATTCTCAAACTCGAGCTTGAAAGAAGCAAATGAATAAAAATAATCTTAATTTTATTCTATTGTACTTATTTATGCAAATTTTATGAGAGTATTTTTGGCCGTGATATGTAAAATTGAGTTTTCAGACAAAAATGAAATTGGGTCGAAATAATCGATTTTGTACTATTTTTTGATCCGGAAATCAATATTTCTTGAAAAATTGGTNTTTTGGCCGTGATATGTAAAATTGAGTTTTCAGACAAAAATGAAATTGGGTCGAAATAATCGATTTTGTACTATTTTTTGATCCGGAAATCAATATTTCTTGAAAAATTGGTAAAAGCGAGTTTTTTCTCAACGTTTTGGCTGAAAATCGATTTTGGACTAATTTTTGAGCCGGAAACGAATATTTCTGCTAAAAATTGGTCCAAAATCGATTTTTTTGGGCTTATTTTGAGCAGAAAAATCGATTTTTTAGCCCAGTTTTTGTTTGGAATGAAAAATTGAATTTTATTATGCCCCTCTAAGCTCTTGATGTATTGTACATACTGTATTTCGGTATATTGAATTAGAATTTATTAATTTGTTGTAGTCTGACTGAATACTTGAATTAAGTTTTTCTCTTGGACTTGATTTTTGATTATTTATACATAAGTGATTATATTTCTTGTGGTGAAATTGCAACTTTTGAGCTTGGATTATAAATTTTTTGCTTGTATTATGTAAATTTTGTGTACTAGTATCTGGAGGACCCACCACAAAAATTTCAAAATTTCCACCAAAAAATTGCCATTTTCTGATGTTTTTCATCATAAAAATTGCCGTTAAGCTGAAAATCCTTAGAGAATGAAAATTTTGGGTAAAAATTGAAATTGTTGGTGGGTTCCTCAGATCAATGTACAGGGAATTCCAAAAAAACCTACCATTTGGTAATTTAACGAANCCTACGACGACGACATAAAATTTTTTTTCAAAAAAAATTCAAATGTCGTCGTCGTAGGAACTCATTACGACGACTTAAAATGCTTAGTGCGACGGGAAAACCTGACGCAAGCAATGCAGTAGATCTAGTTCTACAAAAATGACACCAAGATCCCCGAAAACTGATAAGGCAAAGCTGAATTACAACGGTTTGAAAAATGCCATTACGACGTTACAACGCTGCTAGCGTCAGCTAGTGGCGGGCCTAAATGCCCTTGTTATTGCTTTTATTGTTGAATAGCATAAAAGAGACTAGTGATTCTCAAGTCAAAAATCCTGTTACCATGACGCCACGAATAAATTATATCGTGTTCAAAATTTGCATATTTATCACCGGTGACAAGGTTTGTTACTTTGTAACTGAGCATCCCTATAAGAGAACAGCTTGATTTTGTGCCATTCATTCTTTCACATGAAATTTCAATGTCTGAAAAACTTTTTGAAGTTAATTTTGGGCCAAAAATTGATTATCGAACGTAAAAATCGATTTTAGTTCAAATTCATGCTGAAAAATCGAATTTTTGTCATTTTGATCAATCGAATTGTTGGGCTAAACTACCAAAACCCAAAATTCCAGCTTAAAATCATCCATAATTTGATTTTGAGGTGAAAAATAGTAATGCTCAAAGTTACAAACCATGACAATTTTGTCACATATGAGAATTTTGGGCACGATAAATTTTTTTTCTTTTTTCAATCACAAAATTTTATTTGTGGATATAAAAATGGTAAAATAAAATAAAAAAATTGCAAAAACATTTTGACCACAATTTTCTGGGCGTATGCTGTTAAACAATGAATGGATTGAAGTATAGAACTCATAAATGTAACAAAAGTTGCATTTATGAATCCTATACTCACTCCATCCATTGCTTAAAGGACCAGTCCACTTTTGGGGAGTTGATGCCATCTTATAGAGCACAAAATTTGGAACATTTTATGTTTTTACGGCACTACTTGAAAATCTAACCGTAAAAAGTTATGAGCGAAACAAAAAATTTTCAAACGAGTTTGAACATTGAAACGAAGAGCCTGTAGATCAATCAGATTGTTTATTGAAACGATTTAATAAATCATTATAAAATTCAAGATCATTGAACATTTAGAAAAAAATAAGTACAACATTGTTATAACTCGGCGAGACGAATAAAATGACACCAAAATGATCGAATTTGAACAATATCTTGGGTTATTGAAACGACATCCCTGATTTACAGTTTTCGTTTCAATAACCCAAAACATTGTTCAAATTGATGTCATTTTATTCGTCTCGCCGAGTTATAAAAAATGCTGTATTTTTTTTTTCTTCTAAATGTTGCTTGTGGTAGTGCGATAGCTTGTGGGGACCCTTAGGGTGCGCGCTAGCAGTCGTGACATGCGTTGTGACGCCACAACAAGTGTAAAAACTCATGTCACAACGGCTAGTGCCGAAAAATGCGTGTTACGACGGCTAACGTTCACCCTTAACAGCATACGCTCAGAACATTAGAAAAAAGTTTAAAATAAAAGTTTCCTAATAAATTGAAACTTCGGCGAGACATTTTCTTTAGAATACTCGGCAGTGAAATTTTGCATAGGTTGATCTTGAGCCTCTAAAGGATAAGCATCAAGAGGAATGGATCTTCCAAAACGGATAATTGGATCTTTGGCTTCTTTTTCAATGCGTAAATGATGGTGACGACGGTGTTGGTGATCTTCTTGGCATGGTAATTTATAAACTGTTTCTCCTTTAAGTGTCTTCCTCCTTTCTTCATTTTTAGATAAACATGGATTTTGATAGGTTTTATCAGTACGCTGCCGAGAGATACAAAAGACAGTAATAGATTTTAGTGCTAGTATAACAATTATAACTAATATAGTGTTATTCATGCCGAATTAAAAACAAATCTGACAGTGAGAGAAAATTTTATTAAACTAATACATAAAATTTCTTTTAGAAGAAAATCTTATTCACACTAATATGAATGGTAATTTTTTTCAAACTTATATATGTAAAGGTTTTCTTCACTATGAACATAGGTGTTAATTACACACAAACTTTCTTTTTTTTCTTATTATTCTTATTTGCTTTAATAGCCAACTACGACTAAATCTTACCGTATTTTACAGGGTGATTAAAAAAAAGAGAATTTTACGATTTTTTCAAAATTTTTCAAGTTTTTTAATTTTCACCAAAATAACCCTAAGGGGATTTTTCTATGCGAGGAACAGGATATTCCAAAAACTTACTAAGCTTATTAAGCATGTCTAACCTTAAAGGACCAGTACAGTGGGAAAAAAAGTTGCCACTTTTTGTTGATATTCGGAAAGTTCATGAAAAATGGAGAATTTTTTGTTTTTACGGCATGTTCTGAATCGTTGTAGTTTTCGAGAAAATTGCGTTTGAAATTTTGAGTTTGTGTACATGTTTTCGTTGTAATACACAAACTTGTTTGAATTTTAAAAAAGTTTGTGTATTACAACGAAAACATGAACGCAAATTCAAATTTCAAACGCAATTATATCGAAAACTACAACGATCCAGAACATACCGTGAAAACAAAAAATTCTCTATTTTTCATGATCTTTCCGAATATGAACAAAAAATGGCAACTTTGTTTCCCACTGGACTGGTTCTTTAAGGTTAGACATGTCTAATAAGCTTAGTAAGTTTTTGGAATATCCTGTTCCTCGCATAGAAAAATCCCCTTAGGGTTATTCTCATACATGCACAAGCAGGGGGGGGGGTGTAAGTTGATCGAATACGAATTGATCGCCGGCCAACTAAGAATTGATCACCGGCTAAATACGAATTGCCGGCCAAATACAAATGCCGGTTGAATACGAATTGATCGCTCGATACGACGAATTGAGGGGGAAGTGCAGCACCCCTTCTTGTGCATGTATGGTTATTTCGATGAAAATTAAAAAAATTGAAATTTTTTGAAAAAATTGCAAAATTCTTTGTTGTTTGAATCACCCTGTAATAAGTATTATCTTCTTTCATGGAATAAGTGAGCTCAAAAAGAAGCAAGGCATCAATTTGTTTGAGGATAATATCAACAATTAGCAAATCTATCTACAAGTTTAAGAGCATCGCTAGTCAAATAACAAAAAAAAACCTTTTCTTTTTAATAATAACCTATTTTTTAAATTGGCTTCCGGTCTGTGAAAATAATTCTAGGTTGATGGAAAGAAAAAGCCTTCTTATTTTAATTTGCCATTTACTTTTCACTAGACTCAAATCTCCGTATAACGATACAGTAGCGTATCCAGGAGGTGCGAGGGGAACGGCCGCACCCCGAAATTGGCACTAACTTTCGCCACGTTTCATGTTCGCCATGACAACTTCCGCCACGTTGCCAAAAGACTATAACTTTCGCCATGTTCGTGTCAATATACATATTTATTGCAAATCAGGCAATTCAATTAGTCTGAAATTAAATTTGTTTATTGACAAGAAAGTAGCGAAAGTTAGTGTGGCGAGATTCGTGGCGAAAGTTATAGTGCCCTGAAATTCGAAAAATGAAAAATTTTTCTTAATGGTCCTCCCTTATGTTTTTGCCAAACACAAAAAATTTCTGGGTTTAAAATTAGATTCCACTCTCGCACCCCTGGAAATTTGATCCTAGATACGCCACTGTAACGATACCTCCATGGATGATATTCGAAATTTACGAAAATTCGAATTTTTGTTATTTTTCTCGTCAAAACACCCATGACTTCCCCTCGAAGTAGGAGCAGACAAGCATTTTCATGCGTTGAAAAGGCGCGCAAGCAATTCCTCGCTTAGAAAACCCCCTAGAACAAGATTCTAGCCGATTTTATGTCGTTTTTGGGAGTGTCTCAACTTTTTGCAGAGTTTGGTCCGCCGTGCCGGGGCTCTAGGAACTTCCATAACGAAAAAAGCGGAACTTCCACAACGGTCGATTTTCCGTGAAAATCGTTGTGGAAGTTCCGCTTTTTTCGTTGTGAAAGTTCCACATGTTGTTTTGAACCCCGTTGTGGAAGTTCCTAGAGCCGTGTCGGCACTAGGAACGAATTTCAATTCAAGGAAATTTGATTCACGAATCTAATTTCAATTTTTTTAATTATTTCCGTATCTAATTTCCGTGAACCTAATTTCAGGAATCTAATTTCGATTGTTCGATATTGTCGATTTGCCTGATTATCAATAAAATCCGTTTATTGACACAAAAATAAATTTAAATAAATTTAATCCATTTTTCTTCAAAAACGACCAAAATAAAAAAAATCATATAAAAAATATTTTTTTCATGTAGGTAGCCCCCTGTTAAATTTCATTTTGAAAAAATTTCCCTGAGGTGATCAGGGAAATTGTTTAAAATTTTTCAAAAAGAAATTTAACCCAAACAGGGGGCTACCAATATGAAAAAAATAGCAACAGGACCTATGTCAACCGAATTGTTTCAGGGAGCTGTTTCAACGGACTTGTTCCAACCGAGGATTAGGCCATGATTGTCTACACCCTTTAAAGGGGTGCAAATTAGGGCTCTTTCTCAAAAATTTTTTTTGAAAAACGACCTTCTAGGGGTAAAAATAGGGTGAAAAATCGATTGCGCACATCCCCGTCGCGTGAAAATGCTTCCTTCACCTTGTTTTCGCGAAAATAGCACTATTTCACGTTAAAAATAGTGCTATTTTCGCGAGAAATAGTGCTATTTTTCCGAAAACAAGGTGAAGGAAGCATTTTCATGCGACGGGGATGTGCGCAATCGATTTTTCACACTATTTTTACCCCTAGAAAGTTATTTTTCAAAAAAATTTTTTTTGAGAAAGGGCCCTAATTTGCACCCCTTTTAATGGATTTGTGTTAACCGATTTGTTTCAATAGACTTGTTTCATATACTTGTTTCAATGGACTTGTTTCAGCCGATTTGTTTCAATGAATATGAAAATTTTTTCGAAACTCGGGACTTGCGCCAATCGATTTTTGTGCCCGAAACCTCAAAGTACCAAAAATCGGCATTTGGAGAAAAATTTTTTTCGAGAAGCGTACTGGGCGTGCACAGTACCTTTAAGAACGTGACGGTCCTCTTTTTTAAGCGAAAACTCTTTTAAAGGACCAGTCCACTTTTGAACCGAATTTTTGTTGAAAAGTGGAAAAGAAGGTTCACGTTGGGGCAACCACTTTTTGCTTTGGAAGTAAATTCCAATTCGACAACCCTGAGGAGATATTTGACATACAAAATTACATGAAAAAATTAAATGTGTCTGGGTATTGAAGCGAAGGGATTGGCACCATTTGAAATGTACTGTAACGAATTATAAAAAAGCCATTTTTACAAAGATCTTAAAATTTTCATAAAAAG